>JAPPVO010000002.1:28385353-28539517 GCA_030407325.1 Camellia japonica
TTGTTTCATGGCAGTAGTGAGTTTTGGCTGAGGCTGCAGAGCTATTGGCTGCAGAGTTATTTCTAAATAAAAACTGTGTATCATGCTGCTGCTATAATCTGCCTTCAATGTTTAGCCGTGGCTAGCCCATAATACTGCAGGTGTTACTTGCTGAAGTGTCCAAGAATCTGCTCTGGTTTGTTGCTGAAGTGTACAATATTCAACAAGTCAGAAGATGCTTGTAACTACCTTGTGGAGCCTGATCTGTATGCTGTCAGCAGTGATGGCTTGGTCTCTTGTTTTGTGTATTTGTTTTGGTGTTTGTGTTTTGTGTAGGATCACCAGTGTTTGCTTGTGCAATAGTAGGTTGAACTAATAGGTTGTGCTGCACTGATGCTCATTGGATGGAATGTGCTCTATTGCTTCAGTGGCTGATGTTGATCTGTCTGGGCATGTTGGACCTGATCTGCTGAAAAGAAGTAATTTGTGCTGAACTGCTGTAGTATGGAATTGAACTACTGTAGTGATGTAGTGCTGTTGTGCTGAATTGATGGTGAAAAGGAGTATTTTTGTGCTACTTCTGGAGCAGTTTGTTCTAATGGTTGCTGCCTTGGATTTGTTTGTCTTGGCCTTTGAATGCAGGAGTGCTGCTGTTCTGTTCTGCTGTCCTATGGTTCTGTTCTGGCTACCTTGGGTGTTAATTTCTTAGTGTTGCTAAGAGAGTGCAACAGTTTTGGGTTTGCTGCTGGTGTGTCTGCTACTGGTGTCTGTCTGCTGGCTATCTTAGGTGTTTATTTCTTTATTGTGGCTAGGAGAGTGCAACAGTTTTTGGCTACAAATTGATGCAGTTTTGGGATACAAATTGGCAGATTTGGAAGGCTGTGTGATTGGGTGTTTTTTTTTTTTTTTTTTTAAAGTTTTTGTTTCTTTGTTTTGGATTGGTTCTCGCCAATCTGTGGGTTTAGTGCTAGCAGATGATTGTGCTTCCTCCTTGGTGCCAACCTAGTTGGGATTGTGGAGTGTTAGCTATGATGCTTTTTGCACTTCCCTCATTTATTGATGTATTTTGTTGCATGTTTTGCTCATCTCATCAATAAAGTTTCCTTTTCTTTGCTGATCAAAAAAAAAAAAAATGATACTTTATTGATATATAATAATGACATATTTAGTAAAAATTTAATACGACAATAATATAAAAATACCTCATTATCACATTTTAAAAATAACATATTTGACAAAAATTTAATGAGATAATAATGAACAAATGAATCATCTCCACATCCGGAATTTGTAGAAAATAGAGTGAAAGAAACAAACGGTGCACTTTTTGAAATTTAATGAGACTTAATTGTTGATAAGAAAAGAATAATTCTTTGGTATGCCATGCACACCATATATTAATCTTATCATAAAATTATATAAATTTGTGTAAATCTTAAAATTTTACAAATTTATGCAAATTCGTATTGGTTTGATTATCTGATATACAACAAAAGCCCCGTTTGGTAGAGCTGTGGGAAAGTGATTATAGACTATAGTTTAATAGATTATAACTTATAGCTGTGACCATAAGCTGGTAATATGTTTGGTGTAGCTGTGGGATTATAGATTTAAGCAGCAGAGTAGTGTTTGGTAAATAAGCTGTAAAATAGCTTTTGGTTGTGTAATTGTCATTTTTGCCCTTATGAACAGAAAATTTGTAATTTTGTCATTTTCTTCTCTTTAAATTTTGAAAAAGTTATTTCATTAATGGAAGTTGATTAATTAGTACCTAATTTGGTACATTTCATTACCTCAATTTTATTTTTTTTTATTTTTTATTTTTAATAATATTGAGTTGACAAGGAAACAAAAAAATGTCATTGCAACAAAAATACAATAGATTACTATTAAGGCAATAAAAATAAAACTTCATACATATATAAGATCCCTAATTTCGTCTGCAAAGTTACAAATATTATGTCTCCTCACTTCCATCTCGTTGTCATCACAGTCAACATCATTTCCATGGCGTGCTTGTTAAGATGAAAATCCTTCCTCTTTATTAGGCACATAATCTGTAAATCTATCATAAGAGTCAAATGCAATATCGCGAAACTCACTTCGTCGAATGAAATTATGAATTGCCATTGTTGCACAAACAAGTTTGACTTGGGTCGCCCAGTTGTAGTTTGGTGGGATATCCTTTATCATCGGCCATCTTGCTTTCCAAACCCCAAACGTTCTTTCTATTACACTTCTAAGTGATGAATGTGCTTGGTTGAATTTTTCTTGTGCATTTTGAGGGGTTGACCATGTTCAAATTGAGCTAGATGGTATCTCTCTCCTTTGTAAGGTGTAAGATATCCTTTCATGTTTGGATACCCAGCATTCACCAAGTAAAACTCATCTATTTTAAAATTGCAAAATGAAATTTAAATAAGCAATTATAAATGTAAAAATAAATATGGAGATGTGAGTGTGGTGAATCTACTGTAACAATCAAATATAAAATAATTACCTCCTTGTGGTTTGGAAAATTATAACTAGGATTCCTAATTGTATCCAAGAAGATCCGAGTATTGTGTGTACTTCCTTCCCATCCTTATAGCGATCCCGGTTTTGACCCGACCTTTGATGTATTCTAGACTCGGGTTTGGTGATTGAATATTATATCCATGTCTTGTTTTTCCCTTTTGACTCTTTGTATTTGAGTTTTGAAACTTGTTGGGCGAGTTTAGAACAGGTTGGTTGTTAATTGGTTTAGATTGTTGTTGCCCAGATTTTGGCCTCTTCGCTCGAGCTAGGCTTCTTACGCTCGAGCGAGATTTTTTGTAATTTGCCTCTTCACTTGAGCGAGGTTTCTTGCGCTTGAGCGAGCTTGTGTTATTTGTTCCTTCGCTCGAGCGTGCGTGTGCGTCTATGACAGACTTAAAGCTTTGCATTCTGCACTTGAGCGAGGTCATTTGTTGTGTCTGGTCGCTTGAGCGACAACTCATTCGCTCGAGTGAAGACTGCGTATATCAGTTCACAACAAATATATTTTACTTCACTTTTTGATTCCTTCTCATCCCAAAACCTTAATCCGACACACTCTCTCTCTAAACACACACTCTCTCTACAAATACACCTTGATTTGGGGATCTCTCAACCCTAGTCCCTTTATTAAAAAGATAGAGCATTGTGGGGGCTTCCATTTCATCCGAGCAAAATCGAGTTTGGTCATCTTTGAAGTTCTACTTCTTCTCCCTTGGGCTTCTACACTTGAGGTAGGGATCTTCTACACTTGTTTATGATTTTAACCTAGGTATTTGTTGTTATGAAGATATGGTGAGATTTGGGATGTTTGGAGAAAACCTAGGGTTAGGTTCAAATTTATGAAAGAGGGGTTTCTTTTATGTATTTTTGTATAGTTGACCATGGGATTGGGATATGAGGTGACTTTGTTTTAAAATAGATGAATTTGACCTTTGGGTTAGTATTGGAGAAAAGGGAAATTTGCCCTAATATGAGCTAAATAATTATTTGGTATAAATAATAGAATTGGTGTGAGAAATATGAAATTGGGAAGTTGTGTGAATGAATGGTATAGTTAGATTTGTTTAGTCACTCACCTATGGAAAATTTGATAATTTATCTGTTGATAAATAATATATCTATCTAGAAATATCTGTTTGGGGCTATCGGTGGAGGATAGTCATGATTGTTATAGAAATTGTATGTGGATTAGGTGAATTGAAACTAATCAATTGAAGTATGTCATTGAATTGAATATGACGGTGTGAGAAAAACATTGAATGTGTTGTGAATAGTCATTGCATCAGGGATGTCAACAAGAAGGTATTCTACGACAAAAGTTCGGCGAGACATGTCGTCGTTGGTCACGACGATGGTTACTCACAGATAAGGCGATTGAAAAATTATCAAGGTCTAAGGCTGGAAGCTTAGGACCTCGGTGTTTCCTGTTCCTGGTTTTAGCTGCAAGATTGTCGCTATGTCGGTGTTTGCACTTCCATTGAAATGGTGGGTTGATATGTGGAGCAGTTGATGAAGTGCTTGGTTGCTAGTCTGGTTCAGCTAATAGAGTTTGAACCTGGGGCACGAATGGATTATTCATGCAATGAATGCTTCAAGAACAACGATGATGGTTTGCAGAGGCAAAAAGAGACAGTTTGGGGACATAGATAGAGGCAAAATAAAAAAGATGGCAAAAAGTTATGATTTCGAGTCCTTAGGCGACGTGCTCGTGCTGATGTTAGACGACTGGGGCAAAACTAATGCGACACGATGGAGACGTGATTAGTACGCTCCAATCTGATGATGATCTTGATTGAGAAGTGCGATCTCAATTGAGATGATCTCGGTAGAGGTGATGATCTCGGTTGAGATGACGATCTCGGTTGACATGATGATTTCAGTTGAGATGTTGATCTCGGTTGAGATGTTGAATTTGGATGGGTGCAGAACTTGTTTATTCTTGGTTTCTTATGAGATGATACTAGGATCTTGATGTTCTTGAACTAGCAAGTCATGATCTTTGCTAGTAGTGTGATCTCTGTTGAGATATTGGACCTGGATAAGATAGAACATGATGGTTCTTGGTTCTTGGTTCTTGATTCTTGATTCTTGACGAGTGGACATATGAGTCCTTATTTCTTGGCGTCGACAAGTCATGATCTCGGTCGGAGGAGTACATGTATAGGTTCCATCACCTCAGTTTGTCGAGGTAATAGAACCTAGGGGTAGTTGTGGGGACATATTTTTTTGTAGTCCACGTGGCTGAGGTTGTTAGCCGAGGTGCCGTGTGGGTGGACCATGATGCCCATATATGGTGTGATAATACCGGAATCTGAGATATTTGGATAGAGGACTAGAGTCCTAGATGACCTCAAACTATCTATTTGGATAGAGGACTAGAGTACTAGATTGGGAGAGGACTTCAGTTTGGATAAAGATAAGACTCTTAGAGAGTTTATCCCAATCCTACTAGGAGTCCAAGATTAGCAGTAATCCAGAGTCCATTGAAGTAAGGCTTCTATTGCCACTAGGTTTGTGTTGGCAATAAAAGGGAGGTACCCTCATAGGTCTAAAGTAGGCTTTTTATGCTCTGTCTAGTGAGTTAAGCACTATTGGTTATCTTTGAGAGATATTTTACTGACTTGATCGTCGGAGTGCCCCCGGGTGGACAAACCACCGCAGGATTCTTATATTCTGTGACAAGTTGTTTGGCCATAATCTATTCTGCCAGTGCTCTCCAGCTGAGTTCCCCCTTTTGGTTGTGCGGTCGGAAATCAACACCCAAAATAGTTCATAAAATTATTTTTAGTCACAGATTTTTAGAAATATCCGACCAACATTATTATATGTAACACCCAAGTTCCATTTGTAATTATTTTTTTTACCTTGAAATGAGGATATTATTTGCGTTTGCTTCGAATATATGGATGCACACCATTTCTCGGTTGACGCCTTACCCAATCAATAGACATCATTGTAACAGCTTTTAACACCTTCGTGAAGTATTTTGAAATAGTCTCGTCGGAATGTTGAAATCTTTCTTGGGCATTTCTGTTTCGAATGTCACCGCCAACAATATACAAAAATATTGCAACCTGCTCCTGAATCGAGACTTTTCATCCAGTTTCAAGGCCATACTTTGTCTATAACAAATCACACAATTGATAAAATAC
The DNA here is from genome assembly GCA_030407325.1 of Camellia japonica. NCBI lineage: Eukaryota > Viridiplantae > Streptophyta > Magnoliopsida > Ericales > Theaceae > Camellia > Camellia japonica. The sequence continues at coordinate 28,391,002 of JAPPVO010000002.1, forward strand.
CTCTCTTTCCATTCGAAAATTTTCAAATATTCTTGTCCGATTCCCTTCGTGTAATTCTACCATCCACTTCCCCCCTGTTAAACTAGATGTCCTACATGGTTCGTTTATCAAATAATTTGTCGCATATGTCACTGCAACTGTTGCCGCCGTAACTAAGAGCATATTATTATGTTGTTTATCATGGTGATCATATGTCACTTCATCTTCAGTATCTTCATCATGGTGATCATCATTCAATTCGTCATCACTGTTACTCATCTCCAAAATACCTACCCATTTAAAGGCTTAGTTGCTCTTAGTCCAAAATATATATTTTTTAAATACATTAATTTTTTGATGACTTATAAAAGTAGAACACAATCTATTAGTATTTAATTTTTTAAATACATTAATTAATGTATTTTTTAAATACATTAATTTCCAAACGCCGGCTCTAAATATTTGGAATTAAAACTCGGGTATGAATGTTGAAATATGGTACTGAGCGCCACATTAGTGAGAACACAAAAAATATAACACATCTAAAACATTAAAAGAAAAAAGGGACACCTAGGCCTTGCCACTTGGGTAAAGGCCACATTATTTTCTAATTTTAATGTTAATAGTTGATGTTGATTTTGATTTTTTTTTTTTTTTTTTTTTTGAGGGGTGATATACAAATATAAATATAAAACAAACATATATACATATTTAATTTTGAGTTGGTAATGAAAGCCCCATTCACACCTATTTCTGAAGTGTGAATCCTGTGGACCAAATTTTTGTCATCTTTGGGCCATTTTTTTTCTTCTTTCCAGTAATGAACTGCAAATTAGAACGTAACAATATATCAGACTTGTTTCATTTCAAACTGTAAATTTTTCATTTCACCCCTATCAGACTTGTTAGCAACAGAACACAACAAATTAGAACACAGCATTAATTTCCAAACTGTAAATTTTTTGTTTCACCCCTATCAGACTTGTTAGCAACAGAAAAGTAGAACACAACAATATATAAATTAGAACATGAGGTCTGTATAAATTAGAACACAACAACATGCAAATTTAACTTCCTAAAATTTTACCTTCAATGAACACAACAATACAGCAACAACAAATTGAAATTCAAACCAGAATGACCTCCAAATTTAGCACAGCAACAGCAACAGCAACAAATAGAAAATCAGCACAACAACAGATGGACATTCAGCATCTTCTAAAAGTGTTTACCATTCAACAGCAACAAATGGAAATTCTCATAATAACACCAACTGAAAAACATCTACATATATATAAGTGTTTACCATTCACCTACCATTCATATTCAAAATTGAAATCACCCATTCAACCATTCAACTAACATTCAAGTCAACCATTCAACCATTCAACTAACATTCAAGTTAACCATTCACCTACCATTCAACTGAGAAAATGCCAACTACCCAAGTATTAATAATAAAAGTCCAACATAGTCAATATTAATCAAAGTCCAACAAAATATTAATAACAGTCCAACATAGTGAATATTAATCAAAGTCCAACAAAATATTAATAAAAGGAAAAAAATAATGAGTTCAACACAACAGTCCATCTCAAAAACAATTAGCCGCGATAACCTATGGTGGTCTTCTCCATCTCAATCTCCAACTTTAGAAACCTCAACCAAACTTCATCCGTAGGAAGAGTCACGAAGCACTCACGACGCTTGTCTCGTAAGAACAATCTAGCAGCCCATACATACAGCTCATCATCCGGGGACACACCAGGGATGCTTTCCAACTTCGCCAAACATTCTGTAATTGAAGGATATCTTGATGAGGTCTATGTTGAAGTTGCTAAAGATGACTCAACCACATTGACTATATGATCAAGTGTCTTGTTAAGTAGAGTTGCACCAGTAAATTTCTTATTTGTCTTGCTCTTGGTTGATGAACTATCAGTGTTTGATGATCGTTTTTTTGTTTAACTCGGAAGGATGAACCACCTCCAAATCAGCATCATCATGAAATTCAACATCATGTGGGGTATGAAATTCCTCCGGAGTCTCATCAGTGTGAGGCATTACCCCTGAGCTAGGAGCGTATGCCCATTCTCCTGTAGCAGCTGCATCTGAGAATAGTATGTCTAAGTCTTCAGTGAATTGCAACGACATACGCTGAAATTTAGCAGGATCAGGATATCTCTGCAACAATTACAAAGGAAAATTTAATAATGTCAAGTAACAAAATTTGGTGTATTTAATTGAGATAAAACAAACAAAATATGTACATTAAGCAATTCACGTATCTCCAATTTCTTGGTCCACCACTCATCAGATGCAGATATAGCTCCAGTCAATATATCACGGCCTAAGCTTGTCTTACCCCTTAACAGATTATTCCATAAAAGCCAATCTTTTTTCGACACATCCCAATGATTTTTCATTTGTATTCGTTGGTATGCTTTTCCAGTCATACTTTTAAACTTAGTTATCACATTTTCCCATCCGACCCTATCTAAGTGTGTGTACCAGGTCTATGTCCAACCTTCACTTGCTCAACACAAAGCTTAATAAAAATTTCATTTGATTTTGCATCCCAATGAGCTTTAACGGATGGTACTTGACTTGATTTTCCTTTGTTCTTCCTATTTTTAGGTTGTGTTTCCTCTTGGGTACTCATTCTATGAAAGAAAAAAAAAATTTAAAACAAACTCATTCATCAGTGCTTGCCTTACAACAGCTAGATTAGTACAAAATAACCATACACATATGGTAACTACGTCAACATTCTTTGGGTACAAAGCTTAGTACAATAGTTCATGGTAAACTACTTAGCACAAAAACACCTGGCATCTCTAAACGGCACCTATCATCATTTAAAGCATTTAAAGAGTAATGCAACTGACATAACAAAACAAATCGTGAACAGACCCACAACAAGCTGCTTCATGAAAGCATTGGATTGCTCAAGCATTTGGTTATTCACTTTTAGTCCTACAGTCTCCATATGTTGATTTTGATCAATCATTCTCTCGTTCCTCAGCCTCTCTACCATCATCACAGATTTTGGGGTACACCACCTCCAAAATTGACAATTTCTCTTCTCACAAATGAAATACAGTCTCCCTTTAGATGGCTTGTCAGACTCGCTAACCCTTATGGCAGCTCTTAGCCCACAATCACATTTCAAAGCCTCATACCTCAAGTCGAAGCTCTCACCACTAGAACAATAGTTACTAGAGGATGACATGCCTCTGCATTAATTAGGAACAATTGAATCCAAATCCTCATTGGGAAGCTAATTGTAAATACATTGCACCTATGAAGTATTGATTAAATTAAATATTTCTAACATAATGACAATTTTAGGAACATTAACTAATAAAGTCAAAACATTTATGAACTAATAAAGTTAAAAGATTCAATTCAACCAGACAAGATTTTCAATTGGTTCTTCAAGGCTTACCTAATACCCATCTTAATATTGTTGCCTCAAAAAACTTTCTTTATAAAACATTGGCACAAATATGTACATTTATTTAATTGAAATAGTGAAAACTATATGAAGGGGAACAATAGTGTGATATGCCCACGGGCTTGAGCATTGCTTAAATATGAGTTGTCAAGATCTAACCGGTCGATGCCCTATTTTTAGGGTTGGGTGGGAGAGAAGAAAAGAGTAGGAAAATCAACTGACTTGATCAAGCATTGCCCTTCGTGGCATTAGCGCCACCCAAATTATAAATAATAATAAACATAAAATATAGATAGCAAATATAGATTTTTTTCATTGTTAGATTCAATTATATTGCAATGTAATATATTCTGTTACTTAGTGCATATAACTCAAAACAAAGTTCTTATTATGTATGTTCCGTGTATGTATTTTTTGAGAGTATCTTTTGTATTTTCAAATAAATTTTGCATCGTATTTGGACTGCTTGAGCAGAGCCCAAATTATTTTTGAGATAAGCTCATGCTCAGGCTCAGCCAAGAAAATTCAGGCTAGAGGTCAAGCTCAGACTGGGTTTGAATAGATCCCTCTACATTTCAATTTGAGCTTGAATTGGACAAACTCTCAGCTAGACCGAACTCGTCTAAGTATCTAGGGATGGAATCGGTTCGGTACAGTCGGTATTTAGGTAAAAAATTACATCGAACCGATAATGTTGGTTTTATTATTTTGAACACCGATACAGACCACTTCTCACATCAAACCGCACTGAACCGAACCAATTGAAATGGTTCGATTTGGTGCGGTTTAATCGGTTTAGAATTTTTCAAACTTGAGCCACTTTTAAATATAATCATTAATCTATATAAAAATATTAAATTAGTTTTTTGTCTACTATTTCAAACATATCCAATCCATTCATTTAATACATGTTTTTTAATTCCTAAATTAACAAAAAAAAAAAAAGTTTAAAAATACTAAGATTTCAAAAATAATGAGTTAGAGTTAAGATTATATATAATAAGAGTTTACAAACTTAGGTTGTAAAGATGATAAGGTTAATTAATTAAGGTTAAAAATTTATTATACTCATTAATATCATTCGATTATTAGATTATACATATATATATATATATATATATATATATTATAAATACAATATATGTTGAAGCGGTCGGTTTCGGTTTAGATCGATGCACAAGGTGCTTAAACCGATACCGAACTGAAAATCGAAAAAAATCAAATTTAAAAACTACACAGACCGATTCTTGTTAAAAAAACAGACCAAATATAGCCGGTTTGGCCCGGTTCAATCGGTTTGATCGATTTTTTTTAGTTTTTCTTACATCCCTATAAGTATCCATAACAATTTTAAGTGTCCAAAACTTGGATTTTATCCTTCCATAGCATTTAAGCAGGAAACAAGCATACATACAAGAAATTATCCTTCCAAGAATAAGAAAATGACTAAGAAATAAAAATGATGATTGCCAAAAACTGCCAAAAATAATGACTGCCAAAAACTCCAAAACATCTCCTCCATTAACGTATACACCCCTTGACAACCTCCCAACACCTAATACTAGTCTATGATAATTCAATGAACCCATTCCCTTCCCCAAATGCTAGTCCCAATTCATCATGGTTTCTTAGAAGGGAGTGTAAAGAGGGGAAAAAAATAAAGGGACCATAGCTCACTAATGACCAATTGTCTTCCCTCTGTTCTTACATACAAAAACAAATGGACAAAATAAATCTTGAATGTATTTCTGAAGGCCAATGAACTATCCATGTTAAAACTAATAAATCTTCAATGTTCAAACTAATAGCAACTGACTTGGGGACACAACCTCAATGAAGCATAAAATAATAAAATAGGTAAAAAGCAAAAGAAAAACATTTTGTTTGGGTGCCTTTAATCAAGAAAGAGATACAAAACTTTGAGGATGTGAATAGTGCCCAGAATTACAAAAAGATACCCATCAGTATGGCCAAATTGTGGGTTTATTCTTTACAAACTCTAGGAAACAGAATTCAAACAAATTGGTGAATATCAACATGTTCATTCACTAAATTCTCTTCAAAGCACAAACAGAATATTTGCAATTAGAAAAGTAATAAAATGAAAACAATTAACAAATATAATTTAATTTTGAAGCTAGATGCTCTCATAATCTCAACATGAAAATCCCCTAATTTCTTTTCAAAATTCCAAAGATTGATAATTAAAAAAATTCAACAAGAAAAATTCACACAAAATAATTATCTCAATATTTAATCAGGAACATTTTTCACCACCTAAAAATGATATTTCACTTCTTACACAACCAAAAAATAACAGGCCGAGCTCATTCATGGAAGCCAACAAAAGCGAATCCTTAACATGGGTTTGCAGTTCACCTCAACTAATAACAGATCGCAGTCAAAATGGGGTTTTCAACCCTAATCACAGAGTGAAGAAGAGAGAGAAGACACCATTTCACATAACCAAAAGCAAAACCCTAATCGAGTCCATACATGTATCACAGTCATGAAATCTTACCTTTTCAGTGCAGATGAACGGAAAAACAGGGGGACGACTGTTCTTGAAGAGGTAGATGACGGTTCTACAAGCTCGATCTGCTGTGATCAGAGAGGTCAACGACTGTTTTCATGGGTGTTGGTCGAGCTTCTTCTCAGTCGCCAGAGGAGATGAGAATAGGAGAGAAGAGTGTGAGAAGCGAGAGTTAGGGCAATCAAACGGGTATATATAGTGGCATTTTCGTAAATAATGGAGATTAGGAGGGGCATTTAAGTCATTTTACCACCCACTGTGCAGCTACGCGCTTAAGCTAAAAATAATAAGCATCCCCTGACCGACTTTTCAAATAAGTTGAAAATTAGCTTCATTTAAGCTATAAGTTGGTCAAATAAGCTGAGCCAAACACAAGTTTTTAGCTTCAATTAAGTTAAAAGCTGAAATAAACTGCTTATAAGTTCTACCAAACACCACCAAAGAAAAAGTATCGTTCAAAAAGAAAAAAAAAAAAAAAAAAAAAACAAAGAAAAAATTAGAACATTCATATATGTATGCTTCTTAATCGAATAAATGATACAGCGAGGGATAATAATGATGATTGTGGCATTTAATCACACTGTTATTCAGAGACATACACACTAGCAATGTTAGAGCATTTCCAATGATTTGCTAAAACAAGTATCAAACCCATAATAGGACAGTTTGGGTACAAATAAGTTCTCCAGTGGCATGCTATAATGCCAAATCTTCTAGATCATCATCCCAACTGTTTTTCTTTCTTCCATCTCTCCCTCCCTCATTCTTTTCCCACAAAACTCTCCCAAATAGAAAATAATTTTTTTATAACAAAATTCAAAAATAACAACAATCAGTAAAAAGACAATAATCACAACAACAATAATCAAGAATTTCAAACAACTTCAGATAAATTTCAAGTAATTTATCGCAACTTTCAGAAAAATAATTTCACAAAAATAAATACTTGGAAAGGTTTTGAAGTTTCTTCATCTTCTTCCCTCAATTTCGTCTTCTTCATCTTGAGAGAGAGATGCCTAGATTGTGAACTTCAAACCCAAATCGTGAGAGATGCCCATATCAACATCTTAGAACCAGATTAGTAGAGGGTTTGGGTTTGGGTTTCATAGAGGGTTGTGATAGAAAGAAGAGAGGGTTTTGGTGTTAGAGATGAGAGAAGAGGCTCGATGGAGAGAAGAAGAAAAGTTTTGGAACAAAATCACAGAAGAGAGAGAGAGAGAGAGAGAGAGAGAGAGAGAGAGAGAGAGAGAGAGAGTGAAAGAGAACACAAATTGAGAGAGAAATGTTGAGTGAACTTATTGGGTGCCACATGAGATTGGGGGAGTTTAGCGGTGTGGTTGGGACGATTTGAAAGTAAAATTATAAATTAAACGGTGAATTGATGGATTAGCAAATTTAGAAATCGCAATTTTGGCAATTTTAGATGGATTGGTAAATTGAAGTATACTTTAATTAATTATCAAATATCTGCATAATATATAATACTAATTTACATTATATTTTTATATATATAATACAAACTAATTTTACATAATATGTTTCATATATATAACTATTAATTTATAACAAATTTCACATCTTATATTTCTTTCACACTTACTTTTACTTTGATATTTCATTGGAGGTTAAAAAATATATGTGTATTAATTATAGCGGAGCAGTTTAGAAGGCGAATTATAAATTTTAAAGTTTAATCTGCAGTTAGCTGATAGAGCGGTGCAAATTAATGAAGATTGGTGCAAATTAATGCAGATTGGTGCAATTTTAACAGATTGAACGGTATTTTACACAACCCTACGTGAGATAACGCCCCAAACCTCATTTTTTTTAAATAATTTTTTTTATGGTATTTCAATTTTGGATGAGTTAGAAGAATCTCATTTTTTTCATATTTTTATTTTTTATTATTTTGGTTCATTTAATTGTATAGAACGTAAATATATAATTTTTTTGATTTTTTTTTTTAAATGATCACAAAAGACTAAAAAAAGGAACAAAAAAATAACTCAAAAAATCAAATCCAAACACCACCTACAAAAAAGAGGGAAAGTTGGTTGGAGGCGTACCAAAATGACATATCACCATTAGAGCACAATTGCTATAATATGATATTTTGCTACTATAGCATGCCAAATTATAACTTTGGCATAGTGAAAATGACAATGACCATTGGATATGCTCTTACATACCCACACTTTTAGACTAATATTTTCACCCATAACGATGTGGTAAGGGAGTTGAGCCTCATGTCATTGAGTGTATAGCAAATCAAGAGTTCACACATGATATCACATTATTATGGGTGTTTTTTGTAGGTCTCAAACATTTTTTCACACTATATATGATCACAAAACAAGAAAATTCAATCAAGAAAAAAAAATGTATTATATAGTGAAGCGAAGTAGTTTTAAAGAAGAATTATAAATTTCAAATCGCGGCTCAAACTAACCTACGGTTAGCAAGCGAATCCGTGTGAATTGGGTAGTATTTTACACAGTCTAAGTGCTTAGTCACTCATGAAGATAAGAATGAATGACAAAGAAATGGAAATAGTGGTGAACCCATGGATGTGCAAGGTTTGCTTCATTCTAGCCCTAGTTGCCTCCCTCTTTCAATCAAAGAAAATCGAAACCCCCTTTTGCTTTATTTTCTTTATACTTGAATTTCTTTAAGCTTATTTTCTCATTTCCACGCACACATTTCAAGGATTGGCTACACTTGCGGCCAAAATGCTCTACACATGCGGACCTTTGATAATAAGCCATTGGGGATTGACCGCTCATACGCCTAAGGTGGCTGCTCGTGCAATGGATGGTCGCTCATGTGAGGAGGCTCAATAGTGCTGCGGTAATCATCTTGCGTCTATCGCTTGTGCAGAGATCCTATTGCTTGTGCCTAGAAACTTCATGATCTCTTTATCTTTAGTTCTACCACTTTTTAATCATTTTAATTGAGAACTGCCTGTCAAACCTGCATGCACAAGAAACACATAATATTTGCCAAGTAACTATTCCTCAAAGACTATAAATGTTACTTAGACGACCTCAATGTGATACCTTTTGACCTAGATCATGGTCATCATCATTCTCCATACTATATGTAGATATAAAATAGAGCGAATTACATTAACAGTCTCTATAGTTTGGGCTTTGTATCACTTTAGTTCCTGATTTTTTAATTGTGACACATTTGATTCTGAATTTTAAATTTTGTTTCAAATAAGAACAATTTAAGATACCATTGCTCAATTTCAATGGCAAAGTCGTCAATTTGATAAATTATACACTAATTTGACAAAAATAAATGTCAAAAAAATATTTTTGAATTTTAAAAAAAATTATTTCTACCTACTAAAGATAAAATTATGTAAAATTGATAAATTTTTTAGACATTTATTTATTTTTTTTACCAAATTAATTTTTATTATGTGTTTGGATGATGATCATGTAATGTGTGGTTATTTTTATTTTCTATTTTTCCAAAAGTCAAATATGGCGATAACTTTGATATCATTATTAAACCAATCCATTAAATTAAAAAAATTCAAAACAAAAAATATTTCATATATTAAATATATCGATTACACATTAAAAGCCTAACAACCACCTAGTACATGATCATCATCCAAACACATAATAAAAATTAATTTGATAAAATAAATAAATAAATAAATGTCTAAAAGATTTATTAATTTTACGTAATTTTATCTTTGGTGGTTAGAAATTATTTTTAAAAATTAAATATTTTTTGACATTTATTTTTGTCAAATTAGTTTATATTTGATCAAATTGACGACTTTGCCCTTGAAATTGAGTAATGGTATCTTCAATTGTCCTTATTTGGAACAAGATTTAAAATTCAGGATCAAATGTGTCACAATTGAAAAGTCAGGGACCAAAGTGACATGAGCCCAAACTATAGGGACTGTTAGTGTAATTCACCCTATAAAATAAGTGTCTCAGTTTCTCCCTTTAAACTCATTCATGCTAACCAGTCTCTTGCTTTTTCCTTGTCTAATTTGTTGTAGTCAAATCTTCTTCAATTTTATAAAAGAAAAAGATCTCAAACTTCTAGAAAGAGAGACTTTGGTATTTTATCTCCACACTCAAAAAGTTCTGCACCTGTGAACCTCATGACCATTGAGTCTGATGACGAGAAAAATGATGAGAAAGATCACCTTCTTAGTAACGAGGAACCTTTCATCTCCACTATCTCGCTTTGCTAAAGCGGTGAAGTGGCAAAAGGAGACGGTCACCAAAGCCAGCTGAAGCTGACCGCCAAAATCAGTTTCCTGAAAATGTGAATTCGAAGAAGCATATGCGGGTGAAATTGGTCCAACAAAAAATGAACTCAATCTTTTGGGTTCAATTGGCGGGCTAACCTGACCCAGATCTATAAAAATTATGGTATTATACATATAACAATCTTCATAATCCAAAATCGTAAACTATCATGATTTTCGCAGATAATAACATAATACGAAACATAAATAACATATCCTAATCAATTATGCGAAACCTTCGAGTGATTCATAATTGATTGAACGTAAACCTAATATCAATATTAGTAGAAAAATGTTTCTCTCTCTTAACCCTTTTTAGAATACATTGAATTCAAAATAATTTGATGGGTAGTCTGAATGTCCTTTTATAGGTAGAGAGAGGACTAGTGTGACGACCGGGTGTATTATTCACTCCGTTCTCCTTTTGTTTTCATTGGGTTTGAAGTGTTCGGAAGTTGTTCTCAAAATAAATTCTTATTCTTGTTTGTTCGGTGTTAATTTCCACTTGTTCCGGTGAGTGCGAGGTCAAGTCCGAAGTGACTTGAATTGAGTTGAGAAAAATTATGGGCTGGGGAGACAGGGCCACACAGGAGAGGGGCCGCACGTGCAGAATTCAAGGGAGGTTTGGGGCAGCACACTGCAATATATGTAGGTGCTGGAGGTGGTGCGGCTTGGGCAGGCCGCACGTACGGGGTTGAGAGCCGCACGTGTGGGAGGTAGGCTCCGCACGTGCGGGATGCTGGGCAGTTTGAAAACCCTATTTTTTTCTTTCTTTTGGGGCTGAATGTATCTCATTTGTTTTTACATCCCTCTCTCTCTAAAAAACACTTTTGCTCCTTCTTCTCTCTAAAAGCCTTCATCAAACACTAAAAATCTTTGATTTCTTGCAATCCATTGGGTCTAGAGTCATCATCTTTCACAAATCTTGGGGATCAAAGCTAGGACTCCATCTTGTGTGGTGGAAATCGAAAAATCTCTCATCTTGGCTCTGGGGTTTCATCTCTTCTCTTCATCAAACCTTAAGGTAGGGACTTCTTTGAGTTATATATATGTTTTTGCTAAGTTAAATGTTGATTTGGAGTTTTCTTGAATGATGTTAAGAAAGTTTTGATTTTTGGCTCAAGAATGTCATGATTTTCAAAAGTGGGTTTAAATCCCAACCTTTTTGTCAATCCTTGAGGGTTTCACTTCCATTAATTTAAGAAAGATGATTTTGGTAAGGTTTCACCAAGGAAATGAGAAGATGTTGTGGTTTTGATAAGAAACCCTAGAAATTTGGGGGTTTTGGGAAAATGTGGGGAACCCATGGATTTTCTTATCTCAAGAGAATGAATAAGTGAAAATATCATAATATTGTTTGTAGAAATGACAACTTTTTTTTTCTTGGTATATGAAGATTGGGAATTTGTTTTAAGATTTTGTTAAATGCATGAACATGTGTTGTTATAAGATGATAAAATTGTTGAGTTTCTTGAAAGATGAAAGTTGTAAATTTGGAAGTTGATATGCAAAACATGATAAGTAGTCTTGAAATGACTAAATCATTGAGAATGGTGTAAGGTGGGGAAATGTTGCCACTTGCCAATAATGTAAATTGAACACGTAGCTACTTTATGATAAATAACATAGAAGAAGGAAAATGAGAAATGCGGTTGTTGTAGTATTATTGTTGAGATATTTGAGAATGGATAATGTTATGAAGCATTAATACTTGTTGCATTGCACACTCATTCCATTTATTATTATACATTTTGAATTGAGTTTGGAAACGTTTGCATTGAGATAAGTATATGTTGAAATGAGAACTATGGAAATGTTTATGGGGTAAGTCCGGATAGAAGGTGTAGATGAAATTGATAAGTTGGCCTGAGTGTCCGGGGTGAAAGACCGAAAATACGTGTGGAGGAGGTACCACTTTCCTTCCAGTTAGCAACCAGTAAAGTGGGGTTCTTGGTAGTACTAGTTGAGCCTACTTGCCACACCAACCTAGGGATTACTAGAGTCGTATTTACCGCCCCGTTGAATAAAAATTATAAATTTTGGAATTGTTGAGATTTCAAACTATGGTTGAGCATGGTGACTTTTAATAGGCATGTAAACGAAATTCTCTTTAAATTTGGCATTGCATGGCATTTGCATTTAATATCGGAAATTTTGCATCAACATATATACTTTGTTAAGGATTCTTTACTAGGCTTTACGCTCACCCTTATGGGATTTTGGTGTAGGAAAAGATGCGATGATCCCGCCAAGTTGAGGGCGTGGATATATATTTTGTGAAGAGTTGATGACTCTCTTTTGTTGTGATTTATCTTGCTAGCCAAGGGCTATTTATGTATGGGTCCGAGAGGCCATTTTTGTGTAACCGGGCTTAAGCCTTGAAAATTGTAAGCCCGTGAGGGCATTTTATTATTTTTGGGACATGATGCTCTACATGCTATAGATTCATGTATTTCTATATCATTGAATGTATAATTCGCATGTGGAACTTTTGTATGAACCTTTTTTATTAATGGTGTAAACGTTGGAGTATTGTTATTATTGTTGTGGTAGCCGAATAACTGGCAAGGATAGAGGAGGTATATTTTAGAAGCTAGAAGCTATCCGGCAGATATCCCGCAAAGACAAGGGGCCGAATATCTTAAATAGGCCGAATAGGGAAGTATCCCTAGAGCCGAATATTGGAAAAAATAATGATTGAAAAAGTAGGCTCTGGCCCCGAGGATCAGAAGAAACGAGTATAAATATAGTGGCAACGAACTAGAAAAGGTATGTAAGAATCACTTCTAAAAACTTAGTGAACAAGCTTTCTTGAGTAGAAGAACTGACTTGTCCGTCGGAGTGCTAATTCCGGCACCCCCGATCGGAGTATTTGTATCTTTGCAGGTGACTAGCTGAGGATCATTAGCGTCTCCCAGGATCCGAAGAGTATTTCCAATCCACTTCCCCACAATTGTGTAGTGGACGTGAGTTGATGTATTAAATTTATGTCGAATTATTTCGGAGCGTTACAACTAGTTTCCTTATTCAACAATGATTCCACTTTCCCATCAAAGTAGGATACTTGGAAAACACTATTCTTTTATTTACTAATTAATTGTAGCAAAAAATATGGAATTATAATTTTGCTAAATCTCTAATTCATATTACCATATCATGTGGGTCAACATAATGACTAAATAATTAATTTAGTCTTACATTCTCCCACTTGGCCCATATGATAACTTACATCAAGATTTAATAAGGTTAACACAATAAACCATATTCAATATTACATTTAATTTGGTCATCATCATAGTACTATAATTAAATAGTTTACTAATGTCAGTCATGGCGGTTCTACACCAATAGTGCGATATAGTCCCTTCCATGTACTACAACACTAGCAACTTGTTTAACATAGCCCTTTCAGTGAAGAGTATAAAGAGGTCCAACGATAATGTCTTTTTATGAAAGACTATTCCTGTTATCATTCATTCATTCATTCTCATATATGTACGTACTCATTTCATAACAGAAAATATATCAGAAACATAATTAATGAGATCTCAATGTGTCAAATAACACAATCAATCATAAACAACTGTTATGGATTACATTCATGACCCAATTGGCAAGTTTCTTAATTGTCTTTAAGAGTAATTCCTTCATCAATAGATCTGCACTTAAAAGTTATGTACTTATGTGTTTTATTAACACTTTCTGTCTCTGAGATTCTTCATTAACGACAAAGTAGTTCAATTCTATGTGTTTAGCATCATTAGAATACTTGTCATTCTAAGAAAATAAAACAATTGCGAAATTATCACAATAAATTTTCAAAGACTTGGCAACAAAAGTTGACAATCCCAAGTCCTGAGATAAAGTTCTGCAATAACAATTCATGAATTGTGGTCTCAAAGCACACCACAAATTCAACTTTTATAGGAGATATTTATTATAGTTCATTTCACACTTTTCATAAAATTTCTTCTTCACATAATAAGAACAAATAATCAAAAGTAAACTTTCTACTATCAATGATCCTCCAAAGTCTGAATCTAAGTAACCAATCAATTCAAGATTACCAGACCTCATAAATTTGAGCAAGTAATCTTTTATTCCTTATGATTACCTTATCACTTCTTTATTTGAGCATTAAGCTTCTTACAATAAATGTATAAAGAATCGTTTTCATTCCAATTGATTTTATAATTATTTTTTTTTGGTTTGCATAAGACTGGACTTATTTTCTTTCAGAACATGGATGACTTTATGTAAATATTATTTCACTCTGAATCTCTATAGAACTTTTAAGATATACCTTCTGAAACTGTGACGACCGGGTCCTTCTTCCTCTCTTTCTTTCTTCTTTCTTAGTTTCATTCACATTTTATCTTCGCTGGCTTTGAGGCGTCGGGAAATGGTTCCCTAGATTAAAATTCTAATTCTTATTTTGTCGGTGTTGAATTCCGCTTGTTCTGGAGGGCGTGCGGGTGAGTCTGGAGTGCCGGGAGCGAAGTAGAAATTTCAGGTGGCTGGGCTTGGGCCGCACGTGCAGGGCCCTAGGCCGCACGAGCGGTGGGCTAGGCCGCTCAAGCGGTGGAACTTGACACGCTGAAAATTGCATTCTGAAATGGGCCGTACGAGCAGAGAAAGTGGGCCGCACGAGCGGTCAAGGTGGGCCGCACGAGCGGTGGGGAAGGCCGCACGAGCGGCCAACTAGGCAGTCCGAGCTCTGTTTTTATATAACATTTTGGTCCGAATATAACACTCATTGTACACCCTTCTCTCTCACTCTAAACCCTATTTCTCTTCCCCTTCTCTCTAGAAAACTTCTTCAAGCTTCAAAACACTTTGATTTTGCAAATTTTTGGGTGAAGATCTTCATCATCTTCCTTTAAATCTTGAAGATCCAAGGTTAGGACTCACTTGGTGTGGTTGAAATCAAGACTCTCTCATCCTTAAAGCTAAGGTTTCATCATCTTCTTCATCAAGATCTTGAGGTAGGGATTTCTTGAGTCATATATACAAGTTTTGCCATAGTGATTTTGATTTTAAAAGGGTTCTTGAGGTTTTGTGTTGATTTTGATTTTTCTTCAAAAATGTAGAGAGGGTTTTGAAAAAGAGTTTGTACCTCATTCTTTTACTATATTTTTGGGGGTTTTTCTTCTATTAAACTCATGATGAATGGTTTGATGGAGTTTCTTTTAGAAAATGAGGCAAGTTTGTTCTCAAATAAAAACCCTAGAAATTAAGGATTTTGCAAAATAATAAAAATGTCTTTGAAATTATTTACATTCTTGTATTAAGAGGATGTATGAGAGTAAGTTCCACAAAATGTTTAACATAATAGCAATATACTTGACACATGAGATATGACATGGTATTTTAACATTGTTGCTAACACTTGAACTTGTAATGTGGTAAGATGATAATTGTTGAGCACCTTGGGTTGTGAAAATTGAAATCTTGGAGGATGATGTTTGAAAATTTCATATAATCTTGTAATGTTGTAAGAGGGTAAGTTGTTGAGTGCCATTGATGATGTGAAAATGCTTAATCCTAATGTAATGGGAAATTGTATCTATGTGTTGAAGACATATGGGTATTTTGTGGATGAATATTGAAAGGAGAATATGAGAATGTGAATGTTGGCATTGTTGTAGAGATATTCAAATGGAGAAATGTTATGAGGTATGGAAAAGATCTTTGCATGGCATGTTACTTCAACTATCATTGTGCATTGTGAACTTAAATCAAAGAGACTTACATCATGAAGAAAAGTATTATTATAATGAGAACTATGGAAATGTTTATGGGGTAAATACGGTGGTAAGTCCGGATAGGGGGTGTAGTTGAACTTCTTAAGTTGGCCTGAGTGTCCTTGGTGAAAGACCATAAACCCACGCGGATAGGTGTCGAGCTTTCCGGTTAATACCAGTAAAAATGACAGTTTGGTAGTACTCGTAGAGTTTACTTGCAGACACCAACCTAAGGATTACCAATGTCGTATTTACCGCCCCTATTGATTTAAATATTGGAAGTTTGAAATTGATGAGATTGCAAGATAATATAGAGAACATGGTGATTGTAAAACAGTGCATTGAATATTATTGAGAACATGATGATTTTGAAATAGTGCATTGAAATAAAATTTTCCTTCATTGTTGGCACTTGCATGGCATTACATATGCATTTCTTTTTAACACTGATGGAATTGGCATAACTGTATATACTTTGTGAGGAATCTCTACTGGGCTTTATGCTCAACTGTAACAAGCCCGCGGGGGACCTCGCTATAGCTCGGACTCGATTCGTGTCACGGTTCTTAATCTTGAACCAAAGAGTCCAAATCCGGCAAATCGTTTTGGAAAACAGATTTTTTTGAAAGAAGTGCCAAACATGGACTGCTTTGCCAGATACAGAGTCGCCACCTAAATATTTTATTTTTGGGAAATTTAGGAAACCCTGACTCGGTGCCAAAGGCCACGTGTCCGTCATCACCAAAGTTGCCTCGGCTCGGGAACTTGGGTACGATTGGGGAAGGTCACTTCGTGAGCACCCCCGCTCGCCCGGTCAAAGACCGGCCTCTACTAACCATGATATCTTATTTTGAAAACATTGTGAGTTCTTGTTCCGGTTATTAGCCTAGGTTACTATGTGATGTTCGCAGCAAATAAGTATAGACTGGGCCGCCTGAATTGGAACAAAACATTTCATGTTTATTTGTTTGAAAATGGTTTGATGGTGCTACCCGCAGGTAGGCTAAGACGCGGATTTGCCACCCTCAGGTGGGCTTAGAAAACATGATTTTGCCACTATCTAGTGGGCTTCAAACAAACAGTCAATGATTTGTTCCACTTCAAGTAACTCAACCTCCACCCACAGGCATTCAAGGCAGTTATATCATATAAGCACATAGCCTCATGGCAAGCATGCTATTCATGGCAGCACTCACACGCGTGCAAGGATGCTAAAGCATACAACTCACCGAGTACTCCAAGCCGAAAACAGAAACTGATTAGAAATCATGCATGATCCTAATTTATACAGAAATGCCTAATGCAACGCATGCAATAATGCAACTATAGCAGGCTCGGCTATTCTCAACATGGCATATGGAATGCTACAACTAACACGTATTCAATTTGGAATTGAAATACAAATGCAGTTTGTATGATGCGTCGAGCCCGGTGCGTGCAAAACAGATGAATGATGCAAACATGCTGTCATAATGTATGCTAATCGAAATATGCCCTATATCTAACCATCATAAGCGGGTAAATAAAAGGGAAGAAAGACGTGGGGGTTGGAAGACATACATCACACTCACCCACACTTATTACAATTATGCCCTCGCGCAGAGGGTCCGAATAAATAATACAGTCCGAAATGAATGAATAATACAGTCCAAATAATACAGTCCGAATAATATACAAATTCCTAATTAATTAACAAATTAACTAAGAAAAACTGTAAACTGGCATGCAAGCCAGGGGGTGCCTCACTTCCGCTGAATGATGTATGCTGGGCTGCCTTTTCGGAAATCCACTGGGATGCCCCAATTAGCCTCTGTTTGCAATGTTCCTCGAAATGCGTGCCAAGCCTCGGAAGACTGCTGATTCTTGATATGCTGCAACAGAGAGCAGGAAAGGGGCATAGCAATGTATTTCACAAATATATGCATGCCTCGATCCTCGTACCACCAATCACGCATCTCGATGCATGATGGCCGAGGAATCGGATTGCACAACTCGATATAGGATGAATGCATATGAATGCTACAACAAAACCTAACTCCATCATGGATAATCCGGAGTGTCGGTGACTTGGGACTTGAGACCCGTTCCGTCACTCGGAGTACGAAACGTGCCTCATTTCCCGTGCCCGGCCTAACTCCTATCCCGAACACGATGTAATATGCATGATATGCATGAATGCAACTAAAATACAATCCTAGCATGCACAATGCTATGAAAATGAGATGCCTCGAAATGCGTGCATACGGGCACGCAAATCGAGGCGATGATCCTAAGGGATGAAATGGCATGAAATATGATATACAATGAGACTAAAATGAGATGTCTCGAAATGCGTGCCCACGGGCACGCAAACCGAGAAAATGGCATACACGATGCGATGAGGCTAAAATGGCATACAGAATGCAAAATGGACTTACACTAACATGAGTGAGCCTCAGCCACACTCACATAAGAGGCCGATGGATGAAAATGAAGCGCCTCGAAATGGGTGCACACGGGCGCGCAAACCGAGGCGATGGCCCTAAGGCATGAAATGGCATGGAAATGATATGAAAACATGCAAATGAATTTTAGCACTGAAATGTGGGGGAAAACAGCCCCGAAATGAGGCGAAAGTACACCCGATGCATGAAATGGCCCCGAAACATGAATTTAGGCACCCGAAATGGCCTATAGCTATACCAAACATGCACAATATAGACATGGAATGAAAATAAAGTAGCAAGGAAGCCCCAAGACAAGCATTTTTCAGTCATAAAAAGGGCTAAACAGCAAGCACACATAGGATTAAGCAAGAATGCAAAAATGGCTCCCCAAGAGGGGTATTGAAGTAAGTGATATATGCAATGCCCAAATGGAAAAAAACCCTTCTACAACACTGAAGAGGGACTAAAAATATGCACATTTACAGTAGATGACATCCCCCAAATCAGTATGAAAACATGCTAAAGATGCCATGCAAGAACTAGGATACATAAGGCTAGAACATGAGGTACCCCAAACATTCATCAAACTAGCAAAGACCCTTAATGAAATATGTCAAGAAGATCAAAATATGACTCTTTCCAGTTCTGATGATGGCCGAAAACAGAAGCTAGATAAGCTTAAAAAAGCATGCAAAAATGGGGGCCAAAGAGGGATATAAAGACAAGCACAACATGGAGACCCCCAACAAGGTTGATCCATTCTACAATGTTGTAGAGGGACACAAAATAAACTTACTCACAGTTCATTACATGCTCCAAAACAGACTACATGTAGGTCAAACAAATCATGCAAATTTACGGTAAATATGAGAGATTATGAAGCAAGTGCATGATAGAGAGGCCAAACAGGGTTGAGCCCTTCTTCAATATTTAAGAGGGGCTCAAAATAGGCCCACTCACAGTTTACATTATGCTCGAAAACAGATCACTCATGGGCTAGAAATCTTATGCAAAATAATGGCATACAAGATGTTATTGAAGCAAGTGCCAAATGGAGGGCTCAAAAAGGGTTGAGCCCTTGAACAAACATGAAGAATAGATCAAAAGAAGGACCCTTTCAGTTAAGGTCTGAGCCCAAAACAGTGAGCAAGTAGGCTTAAGAAATGAAGCAAGAAAATGCTACAAAAGAGGGAAATGGAGACTTACCCTTGAAGACAAGTCTTGGCTGCCTTTTGCTTGAAGAATGGATGCCTTCTAGCTGCTGGAAAGGCCCCCTTGCTGCTGGAAATGGAGTGGTGGTGGTGGTGCTTGATGATGATGAAGAAAAGGAACCAAACTTGAGAGAAATGAGAGAGATAGAGATGGATATGTGTATGTGAGCTTGAGAGAAATTTTCTAACCCTTTCTCTTGAGTTGGGAGGCCAACTATATGGGGGAAAAAAAGAGGAGGAAAAAAAGGGAGGAAACTTCCTCCAAGCTTCCCTCCAAAAATATCCCCCCGGATACAGATCTTTTTGGAAAAAAAGGTGCACAGCTGTAAAGTACACAGCATGGGGATCATGGCCGGCCAAGTGCTTTTGCTGCAGGTGGCCGGCCGGCCACCCCCTATGGCCGGCCGGCCAAGGGTCAAAATGGGCCAAATGAATTAGTGGCCGGCCACCAGGTATTGGTGTCCTCCCAGGTCTTCTCAACACAACCATGTGGTTCAAATTTGGCAACTCTAAAACAGGAGAGAGAATAGGCCAATTTAAAGAGGGGTTCAAAAGGGTCAATAACAATTACTGGCCGGCCATGTGTTTTTAGGATCCTCCCATGTGTGTACAACACAAATATGTGGTTTTGGCTCGAAGAAAATGCTCCTAGGGTGGTCAACATTAGCCCGGAAGTGAGAAAAACGGGCGTCGGGGGGCGCCGGGGGAGCATAACTGGTTGCTGAGACAATTGCTGGCCTCCCACCCTCCAGTGATCTTCCTAACCATGAAAATAAGGCCTCCACCAAAAATGAACCCAAACCGATGCGAAATGAAGGTTCGGGGGCCGAAACGCGCAGTTCTAGACCCTGAAAACTGACTGTTGGGTACCGGGAGTGGTGTTCAACCACGAAGTGGGTATCTAAGACCCCAGTGTCCCTCGAAAGGGAGTAAATAAGATGCATGCCAAACCGGAGGAATCGGAGATGGTTAGACGGTCCCGAACCGAGGCACACGGCCTGACGGCTCTGAAAACCGAGAACCGGGCTCCGAAATGGGCAAAATGGCCTACGGGCACGAAACGTGGCCCACAGCCACTGAGAGATAGTCTACGGGACCTCTCCCTCCCCTCAGGAAAGAAAACAGAGAAAACCGAGCCTGGTTCGCGAACCGAGGCAAAGTATAGAAAAGGGTTCGGAAGTCAGGAGGCAGGGCTCACGTTCGAGACTCTGAGACTTCTGAACGAGCACAATATGCAACATCACCGAGCGCTCAATCGGTGACGTCTGAGTCTTAAGGTCGGTCAAAAATGGGGTGTCCACAGTTGCCCCTCTTTGACAGAACTCGGAAGTCACAAGTGACGGGAGTGAATGTCAAAGCCCAGAGACGACCCATTTTTGACAAGGCCGAAGACTTAGACAATCCTACAAGATAAACAGAGATATGTGTGCCCGCAGGCATGCCCGCAGGCAGGGGCAAAATGCAAAATGATATGCAGGGAGATTTTGATAATTGGACTTATACGCTACGCGAAGCCGGTTTGACAATTGGACTTATACGCTACGCGAAGCCGGTTTGAAAATTGGACTTACACGCTACGCGAAGCCGGTTTGAAGATTGGACTTACACGCTAAGCGAAGCCGGTTTGAAGATTGGACTTACACGCCAAGCGAAGCCGGTTTGAAAATTGGACTTACACGCTAAGCGAAGCCGGTTATCACTCATGATTATGCAAAGAGAGCTGTAATGAAGCAATTATGCAAAATAAATGCAACATTTTAAGCGAATGCTAGGCAAGCAAGTAAACTCGGACCAAACTATGCCTCATGCAGAAAGGATGTAAGAAAATTATGGAATCTTCACGAACATGTGCGATAGATACACAAAGGTGAACGAAGTGTGATGGATACACTATATGAAGGAGAGTATGATGGATACACTAGGTGAGTGTGTGATAGATACACAAAGCGAGTGTGTGTGATTGATACACAAAGTAGGCATAGTGTGAGCGTGTGTGATTGATACATACACTAAAAGCGACCACAAAGTGTGATAGATGCACTAAGTGAACAGAGTGTGATTGCTACACTAAAAGGTGAACACAAAGTGTGATAGATGCACTATGTGAACAGAGTGTGATGGATACACTAAAGGTAAACACGAAGTGTGATAGATGCACTTAGTGAACAAGTATGATTGATATACTGAAGGTGAACACGAAGTGTGATAGATGCACTTAGTGAACAAGTATGATTGATATACTGAAGGTGAACACGAAGTGTGATAGATGCACTTAGTGAACAAGTATGATTGATATACTGAAGGTGAACACGGAGTGTGATAGATGCACTTAGTGAACAAGTGTGATGGATATACTAAAAGCGAACACAAAGTGTGATAGATGCACTAAGTGAACAAGTATGATAGATATATTGAATGTGAACACGAAGTGTGATAGATGCACTTAGTGAACAAGTATGATTGATATACTGAATGTGAACACGAAGTGTGATAGATGCACTTAGTGAACAAGTATGATTGATATACTGAATGTGAACACGAAGTATGATAGATGCACTTAGTGAACAAGTATGATGGATATACTAAAAGCGAACACAAAGTGTGATAGATGCACTTAGTGAACCAGTATGATGGATATACTAAAAGCGAACACAAAGTGTGATAGATGCACTATGTGAACAGAGTATGATGGATATACTAAAAGCGAACACAAAGTGTGATAGATGCACTTAGTGAACCAGTATGATGGATATACTAAAAGCGAACACAAAGTGTGATAGATGCACTATGTGAACAGAGTATGATGGATATACTAAAAGCAAACACAAAGTGTGATAGATGCACTTAGTGAACCAGTATGATGGATATACTAAAAGCGAACACAAAGTGTGATAGATGCACTTAGTGAACCAGTATGATGGATATACTAAAAGCGAACACAAAGTGTGATAGATGCACTATGTGAACAGAGTATGATGGATATACTAAAAGCGAACACAAAGTGTGATAGATGCACTTAGTGAACCAGTATGATGGATATACTAAAAGCGAACACAAAGTGTGATAGATGCACTTAGTGAACCAGTATGATGGATATACTAAAAGCGAACACAAAGTGTGATAGATGCACTATATGAACAGAGTATGATGGATATACTAAAAGCGAACACAAAGTGTGATAGATGCACTATGTGAACAGAGTGTGATTGATACGCTAAAAGTGAACACAAAGTGTGATAGATGCACTATGTGAACAAAGTGTGATGGATACACTAAAGGTAAACACGAAGTGTGATAGATGCATTTAGTGAACAAGTATGATTGATATACTAAAGGTGATGATATGAATATGTGCATGATAGATACACAAAATGAGGATGTGTGTGATAGATACACAAAATGAATGAAGTGCGATTGATACACTAATAAATGATCTCGAACGGAACTCCTTTGAATGAACCGTACATACAATATCGTGCATGACTGAGAAAGAGACTTGATAGGTACAATGCATTATAATACATGATGCTTAAGGAAAGCAATAAATGGACAAAGCGGCGCTTTAGAAAGCACCTCATGAGGTGAGTGGCGGTGAACCGCTCTTCTCCGACGGGGATCTCCCCTTGTGCTCTTCGAACACTTTACCTTTAACTCGTAGTACAAAGGCTCTGAAATGCTGACAAGTAACAACATCTATATGTAGGAGCCACGGCTGCTGCTTGTCTTTTGATCATATTCACAACTTTCCCTATTCTCCAACGGGGTGACAGACTAGGTTGGTTCAGTATCCAGAATTGAGGTGCATACACGCTATCTCAACCTATAGGGCTTCCATACAGATTTCAAGCCGAGGGCACGCCTCTGGGTATTTAAACCAGACTTTAGTCCGGAAATCCCGAACCTTTGCGTTCTAGGCTATAGCCATTCAAACTCTAGTTTCCACCGTCGCAGTTGGTCTCCTAGGAACTCATCGCGAACACAGCCAAGATGTCTTTGGCAGGGAATGGTACTCAGGGAGAGCACTTCTGATCACTATTCTGGCTTGACGCAGACTTGATCTTGAGCTTGAGGTAGAGGCACACTCATACTTCGGAGCATTGACAAGGCCTGACAAGGTGCATACGGAATGCGATCTCGGAGCTTACTGAAGTTGGAACAGACTCAGATGCCCGACATTTTCCTCTTTTGCTTTTGCTTTGTAGTCCGGAACCATTATAGCTTCAGATAGGTCCTGGTTCCACTGTTCTCACATGACCTGGGTTGAACCCTGCAGTTTTATGAAGGAACAAATACTGTTTTGAACAAATGCGGAGAACGGCACGGCACTCGGAGCACAAAATGATTTTATTTTCGAAATTGAGAGATGAGTTTTCGACCAGGTATTGAGCCTACGACTGAACACAGCAACACGACTCAACAAGGAAATAAAAGGCACACAACCTAGACACATCGAGTAACACTCGAAACGACCCAAAACAAAATCGAGATAAAACAAAAAGACACGACACTCAGACGTGCACAGGGAGCCTGTTTCACCGGGTAGTGTTCCCACCCTTTCTCATTTGTGATTCTCACATCACTCTGGCACTCAATCTCTTGTTTTCTGAAAAAGCCCTTTTCTCACTTTTCTCTCATCGCACATCTCTCTATTCTTCAATCTCTCATTTTTCAATCCCTCCCCTGGGTGGTTGATGGATAAACAGCAAGTTGAAGGCTCTCGCCCCTAGCACTCAGCTAGATTCTTCTTCTTCTGCACACAGCTAGTGAGTTTCTCCCACAGAGGGGTTGCGCTACAACTGGGTGTGTAGCAAATTTGCAGCTGGCATCGATTGATGATGCTTTGCTAGGGAATTTGGACGTGATAAGATCTATCCAGATGAGGGAGTGGAATATCTTGCCCCATTCCAGTTCGTGCTTCGCACTTGGCTTGATACCTCGTTGCTTGGAGGGTGAAAGAACCTTCAGCCGTTTGTCGGTCAGCTTCAGTGGTGCCCTTTCTGGCAGGTAGAGTGCCTTTCTTGACAAATATTGTGCCCTTTCTGTCAATGATGTTGATAATGAGGAAAAGACAGAATACCTGACTCAACTGTGCCCCTAGTTCATCATTTCGACCATTTTTTGTTTTTGCTTTCTACTAAAAAGTTTTGACCAAAATGAGAGTTAGATCAACATACTTGTTCGATTTTTGATTTAAAATCATGCAAGTTAGGCTATGAGCGCTGAAAATTTTCATTTTTTGGGTCCATGAAAAGGGTCCAGTTTTGAAAAGATAGAATGATTTCTGAGAAAATAGTCAACCTTAGTAAAAATTCTCAAAAACTATTTTGCAAACGGCCATTGTTCAACGAGCATGAAACCTGCTCCTGAGATGCGCAACCTCGGATCCAGAGGAAAACTGCCCCGTACTTGAAGAGAGCTGCATGGCAACGGAAAGTTGCCCCTTGTTTGAACGGCACCGCGGCGCATTGAATGGCAACGGAAAGTTGCTCCTTGTTTGAACGGCACCGCAGCGCATTGTAGTCAGTCCTCGGAGCGATGATTGCAACCGTACTCTCGGATACAGAGAAGGCAAGGATGGTCAAAACCATTACATGGACACAATTGAATTTGAATCGTTTTACGGCTGGACTTCAGAATGAAGTTGCCTACGTATCCCAAAGATGGGAATCAAGCCTTACGTAGTTCGGGGGTTAAGGTACACTCGGGTATTTAACCTCTCCTTTTTATGCTCCAACTTTTGCCAAGGCGCCTGTTGCAGGTTTTCGACCTTGCGAGCTTTGTTTTTCTTTCTTTTCTTTTTTCTATTCTTTTCATTCCTTTTTCTTCTTCTTTTTTGCATTTTTCTTTTCTTTTCTTTTTTTTTTTTTTTTTGCATTTTTTGTATCTTTGCATTTTTTCTCTTTTTGCATTTTTGTATATATATTTTTCTTGTCTCGCTCTAACTTTTGCCTGGGTCGCCCTTTCGGGTTTTTGACCCAGCGAGCCTCTCAAAGGGTAAAAATGTAACCAGTCCATGCCAAATGGTTCTGAGATTGAAGCCCTCTATATCTAGGAGAGTGGCTGTTGTATTGACTTGCAGAAAGATCCACCTTTGGCTCTTCGAGCACATCGGATATTTTTTACCCCTAGTTCGAGGGGTGCTTCTGCTCTATCCTTGCAAGCTTTTTCTGATCTTCTGATCTTCTTGATCTGACTTTGGTGCCTCTTGTTCGAGGGCTGCTTCAAATCTGGCCACACAGGCCTCACATCGTAGTTGACCGTTGACCCTTCTGAATTCAAGTTCAAGGTTTGGAAGCAAAAGGGGTTGAGTCTCGAGGCTGAGAGCGATCCTAGGCTGCACAATCTCAAGAGCGACTCCACGCAGGTCTTCGCAGGACTGCGCAAAACATTTTGTTTTTGAAAATTTTTAAGAAAGCGACGAATCGCTCGCGCTGAAGATAGTGTGAAACCAGTCTGGATCAAAGCTAGGGTCCTTCTCAGTACTCACACTAACAAGCATGATTTCATTCATTAAGGGCTTAGCATGCCTCTCTTTCTCTCATTTGATCAAAGTTTTGCAAATCCCGAGGAATTCCTTCCTCTTCGTTTTCACCGCAGTGTTCAAAAAGTTTTGAAAAACTTAGGTCGTTACAATGACTTCAGGGCACAGGAGAGCAGGTGGAATGCACTTCCATTTCATTCAAATTCCGGCACAACTAGCACACGGCAGAAGCAAATGCGAGAGCGTGGAAATCACTGCTGTTTCATTCAAAATCTGTTGGCATAATTGGCTCCCTGGCAGAAACAGACTCAAAAAGAAAGTGAAGAGACAAACGCAAAACAAAATGGTGATGCCCGAGGTAACACCCTCGGAATCACCCGACCTTTTGTACAACAAGACTGACTCGATACAACAAGACAGACCCTTAATCAAAAAGACTGACTCAAGACGAAGAGACAGACTCAAAACAAAATTACAGAACTGATTCAACACCCGAGTCAGAAACTTCAAAACTAGCATTCGCAAATGCTCAAAACAGTGCGTGCCATTCCCATGTCTGGAGTAACTGAGTGCCGCCCGCAGGTGGTTCATCCCTCGATCACATAGTCACCTTATCCCCCACAAGTTCACTGATCAAGTGCCGATAGACTTTGCAGGACCTGGTGCAGCAATGACCCCTTTGTCAAACAGATCTTGTACATCATGGCGCAGACGAAAGCAACTGTCGGTGTCATGACCGGTTTGCTGATGGTAGGCACAGTATTTAGTCTGGTCATGCTTTGCAGGGATAGGATCGGGTAGGGGCCATTGTTCCAACGGTTTCAAATGTCTTTCCCGGAGTAAGACCTCTAGAGCCTTTGACAGAGGCATATGAAGTGAAGTGAAAACCCTCTTGACTCGAGGTGGATATTTGGGCGTCTGTGAGCTACTTCTGGATGCACCGGTGAATGGGGTAGCTTTTTTTGATGTGGTGGTGGTGACCATGCCCACTTCAGAAGATCTTGTAGCTACATCACCACTGGTGGTCACATTCGAACTGCGGGAAAACGCCCGCCTAGGCTGCTCTTTCTCCTGGTCAATAAGGCCCTGCTTCATGGCATCCTCGATCTGTACTCCCATCTCATGCAAATCTGAAAAGGTAGGGAAGGGGAGCACGATCATTTTCTGCATTAGTTTGGACTGGAGGTTGCGCACAACCATCCGTATTTGATCCTTATCCGTTGGCCTAATGGTCATCATTGAGGCCTTGGCCCTCCAGCGGGTTACAAAGTTAGAGAAGCCCTCTTTCGGCTCTTGCCTGGTCGTCTCGAGATCACGGGTTGTGATCTCGATTTGGGTATTGTATGAATATTGTGCGACGAAGGCCTCGGCCATCTCCTCCCAGCTTCGTTTCACTGAATCCTCCAATTTGGCGTACCAAATGGCCGCAACACCCGACAGGGTCCTGCCAAAAAGGGAGAGCTTCTGTAATCTTGTCAAGCCCATCGGGCGCAGAACATCTGAAAACAAACTCAGGTGGACCATGGGATCTCCTGACCCGTCAAAACGGTCGATGTGAGGCATCTTGAACCTGTCCGGCAGTGTCACAACTGCGTCGGTGTACCCGTCCTCAATGTCCGGGATGGATTTTACCCCCTGGGATCTCTTGAACAACTTCTCAAACTTGCTCAATTTCAACGCTGTAGGGTCGACCTCAGTCTCGAAGGGTGAGTCCAGTAGGTTGGTAGGTGTTTTGGACAACTGAGGTAAGATCGGGGGCTGAGGTAAAATCGAAACAAACAAGGTTTAAAAATATAGCAAAATAAAACTTTAATCAATAATTAATGCTCACTACATTAGTGCTAAGAGTAATCAATAATTGACAATTAGTCAAAACAAACACATGTTTAAACAATCACACATAATATCACCGTGATCTACCTTTAGGATAATCTATTGGCATACTATTTAACAATTATGGTGATTCACTTTCACTAATAGGACTAGTTGATAAAATATTCATAATTAAGTAGGTCTGTTACCTTTAGGTATTATGAATACCTATCAACTATCCTATTCCAATTCAACAATTACTTAGAAGTGGTGTACCTTTGGGCCAACCTAATATCCTTGTAACCAAAGAATTACGATTTGGAAAGTCATTATTTTTTAATACTTGGGAAGGGTATTAAATTTCAATTATTTGATTTGATATCTATGTGTCATTCCAATTAGGTCACTTTGACAACTACCAATTGTATCATAATTTAAATTTCAAATCACAATAAAAATTTTGCATGGACATTATTGAATAAATAATAATTTATTCACAATTATTCATCATCATAATCATAATGCATATTACTAAATCATAAGAATAATATTAAGATAACAAATATTAACACAATTCATATTCTATGTCACATAAGAATATATATTTTTGTATCTCATCAAACCCCCTACAAAAATCAAACTTATACATAATGGTGGTAATAACATCATACTAAAATAAATTTTAGGGAAAGAACTTTTTACAGTTTTTTAATTTTTTGATTATTTTAGTCTGGTTAAAAAATGTTCTGTTTAGGATGAACTTTTAGTTTTTTGTAGTTTTATGAGAGAAAAAAATGAAATAATCATGATTTAGATGTGATATTTTATCTTATTAACTTTTTAGTCTATTTTATTTTTTAATGGACTAAATTAATCCCAACCATGTTGTCAAATGGATCAACTTGCTACTAAATAAAATTTTAATAGGCGAATTACTCTAATAGTATATGTAATTTGAGACTTGTATTATTTTGGTCATTGACTTTTCAATTGTGATACATTTGATGTTGAATTTTGAATTTTGTTCCAAACAAAGACAATGAAAAATTCTTTTGCAAATGGTCCATTTCAGGGGTAAAGTTATCATATAACTTATTTTGTGTTAGTTAATTTATATATTGTTTGAAATGTAATAGTCTATTTTTTAATGAATAATGTTAGAACTTTATTAGTTATAAAGTTTTGTTTGGTTTGGTTTTCAAAATCTATTTTCAGAAATTTTTTCTAAGAAAAATTAAATTGGTGAAAAAAATTAAAAACACATTATTTTTATATTATTTTAATTTTTGGGAGGGTAAAAATAATTCTTAAATTTTTTTATATTTATTTTCGTTAAATTAGTTTCTATTTTTTCAAAAGTCAAATATAGCGACAACTTTGATGTCATTATTAAATCAATCCATTAAATCAAAAAATTCAAAGCTAAAAATATTTCATATATTAAATATATTGATTACACATTAAAAGTCTAATAACCGTACATTACATAATAACCATTCAAAAATATATGTTAACAACAAATACAACCATCTATTACATGATAACCATCCAAAAAAAATTAACAAAAACAACCATCTATTACATGATTATCATCCAAACACATACTAAAAATTAATTTGGTAAAAATATAAAAAAATAAAAATGTCACCATAGCCAAATTACATGATAACCACCCATTTGTAGCTTGTTTTTTGTGCTCCTTTCGGATACGACTAGCCATACAGTTCGGACTCCCGTGGTTCTGAATTTAATTCCACAAGTGCAATGTGAAATAGATAAACACAAATGAGTCCAAATTCGGTAATTCTTTTGGAAAATCGATTTTGAATCAAAATGCCAAAAATAATTGCTTTGCCAGATTACAGAGTCGCCACCTAAATATTTTTGAAAAATTTAGGAAACCCGAGACTCGTGCCAAAGGCCACTTGTAGCTCGACTTTTCTGCGCTCCCTTTCGGAAGGCGAAATAAGCCCTACAGTATCGGACTCTCGCGGTTCTAAATCTGATTCCACGAGTGCAATGTGAAATAGATAATTACTAAAGAGTCCCAATTTGGCAAATCTTTTGGAAAATCAATTTTGAATTAAATTGCCAAAAATCGACTGCTTTGCCAGATATAGAGTCGCCACCTAAATATTTTGTTTGGAGAAAATTTAGGAAACTCATGACTCGTGCCAAAGGCCACGTGTCCGTCATCACCAAGATTGTCTCAGCTTGGGAACTTAGGTACGAGAGGGGAAGGTCATGAATGAATTGAGCACCCCCGCTCGCCCGATCAAAGATCGGCCTCTACTAATCATGATATGAATCTTATGTACATTATATGCTCTTGTTCCGATTTATTAGGCTAGTATTACTATGTGATGCGCACATACACAAGTATAGACTAACTTTGCAAGAATTGCAACATTTCGAGTCATATTTGTTTTTTGAAAATTGTTTTGAAATATGTACCACTTGAAAAAGTGATCGCATATGAACATTACTCAAATTATTCCAATTTAAGCAACAACCTTTATCCACGGGCATTCAAGCAATTATAGCACTTAAGCAATTAGCCTTATGGCAAGCATGCTAAATATGGCAACAATCACACTCATGCAATTATGCTAAAGCGAGTAAAGGCTCACCTTTTAGCAAAGGCTCACCTGGTACTCTAAGCCAAAACAGAGATGAGTTAGAAAAATGCATGATTCCTAACTATGTGATATGACTAATGCAACACATGCAATATGTAATTACTAGGATTGGCTATTACTATGGCATATGAAACAATTAAATAGCATGCGGTCTAAGCACGTATTCACAGAAGTACTAAACTAACAATGCAGTTAGAATGATGAACCGAATCTCGGTGCATGCAATACAAATGGATGCAAACATGGAGTATGCTAAACAAAATGTGATGCCCCTAAACTAACTATCATAAGCTAGTAAATAAAAAGGAGAAAGACGTGGGGTTGGAAGACATACACATTATTACATTACGCTCTCACGAAGGAGAGTTCGAATGAATAAACTAGCTAATTAACTAACAAAAGTTAAGCTAATTAATTAGCTATAACAAAACAAAATGAGTAAACTAGCTAAACTACTTAACTAATTATTACAACAACATATGAATTAATTAACTATTCTAGTGAATTAATGATTACAACATCACAACTAGCTAACTACTTTAACTAATTATATAATTACAACACAAATGCAATTAAAAGAAGTAAATAAGCTAAACAATTAAGTACTAAGCTAACTACTCCACCTCGGGAAGCGAGGGATGTTCATGCACATGCTCGGTTTCCACCCGAAAAGGCTACTGTTTTGCTTTCGGAGAGCCTCTGTTGCACAAAGAACACATACACTATTGCCCATTTCCTGAATAACTCTGCTTTGCCTCACAAACATACTGCTAAATTTTGCATCAGTGGCTGGCCGGCCAGTGATGAGGGCCTGCTAGCCACCAGTGATAGCCGGCCGGCCATCAAATGTGGCCTGCTGGCCAAAGAAAGTGGCCTACCGGCCACTGCTGCCCAGTTCACGCTGCTGCAACAGAGAACAAACAGAGCATGCATAGGATATTCTCAAGGGTTTGTTTGCACAACTCACCCCTCGTTTTCATGAACAAATCAAAGGAGTAGTAAACTTGGTTCACAAACCACCAACTGAAGCAATTTCATTGCATGATGGCTTATAAACCAAAGTGTGCAATTTCAATAAATGCAACAAAATAAGACTCAAACCTCCTCCCTTTCATGAATTGATCATGGGAAGTGGTGACCTTGGAAACTTGAATCATTTCATCACTAATGAGTATGAAATGCTTTAAGCTTCCATGTGTTCAATTAACGTCCGATTGAACACAATACTTTTTATTTTCTTGCACCATTTTAGCCTCAATTTTATTACATCATTTTAGATTACCAACCATTCTTTAATTCATGGAGTCCAATGATGAATTTAAGTCCTCTAATGGAAAGAGGGCTCAAATCAAGTGTTGTTTTAGGCATGAAAGAGAAATCATACAGTTGGTAATGAACCCCAAAGGGATTAAACCATTAAGCATGACATCTCAATCTTATGCTTAAACTAACAAGTTGTTTGAAACCACTTTCAAAGCAAAACAAAAGCCAAGAAATGAGGGAGGTTGCAGAGATGATTAAGTGTGATCACAAGTATGGAAAGCCATAAATAAATGCAATCAACTCAAAGGAGATGATGTCTAAGGCCTAGAACACCAAACTCATGAGGACAATTACACTACAGGCATGCAAAACACAGCTCAAATGCAACTATTAACCAAAAACAGTGCTAAAACAGTCTAAAAATAGTCCTAAAACATACTGGATTTAAGCTAACAAAGTCTAGATTAATATGCTAAAACATTGCACAAGCTAGGCTAGTAAGTAAGACACAAGGAGGGGAGGCTAACCCCTCCAAATTTGGACTTCAAAACATGATTTTGGCTACTGAAATAACTCTGGAAAACAGTTTTTAAAAGCTCAAAAAAAGATAGTAAAAGGGTGGAAAACACAAGGGAAAAGGCCTTCAAAGCAAGGCATAAAGAAGGGTGAACCACCCCTCAACCTTTAATGGCCTTAGAACCCAAGTTTTAGCCCAAAAAATATAGAGTTTTTATAGCCCAAAACAGTTTTACAATAGAAAGAAAAAAAAGTAGACAAAGCAAGCAAACAGGCAAAGCCTTATACCTTTGAAGAGGAAAACCAATTCCAAGCAACAAAACTAAGCAAATACACCCTCTAGAGCTCCAACAAGGCTTACGAATACCTGAGCTCAAAGATGAAGAGGTTTTGTTAAGAGTGTATAAGCAAAGGTTGAAGATATGTAAACAAAAGTGTAGGAATTTGCTAGAGAGAGAAGAAAAATTTTGCTCTAAAATTTTTCTAACCTTAAAACATGAAAGGGAGGCCTCCTATATATAGAAAACATAAATTCCCCTCAAGAATACCCAGCCCTACACGTGGGGGAAGATATATGCATATGTGCAAACAACTGGCATAACTGTCTTATCTGCAAAAGAAACTGGTGGCCGACAAGTCATATCAGTGGCTGGCAACTAAAAAGTGATGGCCGGCAGCCCAAAAAGGTGGCCGGCAGGCCACCAGAAGCTGTAGGCTTAAAGAATCAAGGCTTGGTCCAAGAATAAGGCAACAAGAGTGTCGGGTTTGAAGGGCTCAAAGCTGTGGCATTCCGCTGAGGACTTTGAGCACTTGACGAGCATAGAAACTCATCATCAGGTGTGCATGTGATGAAGTCCAAGTCGTAAGGGCCATCGAAAATGGGGTGTCTACAGTTGCCCCTCTTTGACAGAACTCGGAGTCATGAAATGACAAGTGTAAATGTCAAAGCCCAAAGATGGCCCATTTTGACAAGGCTGTAAGACTTGGACAGACAATCAAGACAGCAACAAATGGTTGCGCCGGCAGGCTGCCTACGTATCCCTTTGCAAGGAATCAAACCAGCGTAGTTCTGGAGCAAGATGCAAATGATATGCACAATGCAACTTTGAAAGTTGGACTCACACGCTACACGAAGCTGGCTACTTTGAAAACTTTTGATCATGCAAGATGAAGCAATAAGCAATAACAAATGCAATAAGCAATAACAAGATAACAAAATGAATGAGCAGCTTCAAGCTTATAACCGACACAGGTTCTATGCAACAATGTCTAAAACACACTCCAACCACACCAAAACAAGAGACGAGAAGAAAAAACACTACTCAGGTTTATGTTTCACGCATCCTGAGCAACTGAGAAATGAAAACCGCTCAGGGTTGTGTTTCACACGTCACAAGAAACTGAAGAACGAAAACCACTCGGGATCGCGTTTCACATGTCCTGAGAAACAAGAAAGATCGCTCGAGGTTGTGCTTCGTGCGTCCCGAGAAACAAGAAAAAATCGCTCGGGCTCGCACTTTGCGTGCCCTGAGAAATAAGAAACCACTCAGGTTCGTGTTTCACGTGTCCCGAGATGAAACACGCCTAGGGCAGCGCTTCACGCGTCTTGAGATACTAGAAAACCACTCGAGCTCGCGCTTCACGCATCTCGAGATACAACATGCCCAGCGCCGCGCTTCATGCATCCTGAGATACAAGAGAACTGCTTGGGCTCGCGTTTCATGCGTCTCAAGATGAAACACGCCCAGGGCTGCATGTTACGTGTCCTGAGATACAAGAGAACCGCTCGGGCTCGCATTTCACGCGTCCCTAGATGAAACACGACCAGGGCTTCGTGTCACGCGTCCTGAGATACAAGAGAACCGCTCAGGCTCGTGTTTCATGCGTCTCGAGATGAAACACGTCCAGGGCCACACGTCACGCGTTGTGAGATACAAGAGAATCGCTCGAGATGAAACACGCCCAGGGTCGCGCGTCACGCGTCCTGATATACAAGATAACCGCTCGGGGTCGCGTTTCACGCGTCCTGAGATATAAGAGAAATCGCTTGAGGTCGCGTTTCATGCATCCAGAGATAAAACCCGCCCAGGGCTGTGCTTCACGCATCTTGAGATACAAGAGAAAGGTGTACGATAGATGCACAAAGTGAACAAGTGCGATAGATGCACAAAGTATATTCCATGTCAGATAGACAATCGACATAACATGTTAATTGAAAGCATGTTCTAAACAAGAAACAAAAGCATATTCTTTCTATGCATGAAATAAGAGCAAGAGTATATTCTATGCGTGAATCATAACTGATGCAAGATGCGCATGCAGCATACGTAAATGTGAAATGCATATTCTATGCAACAATATATATGAAATGCATATTCTTATGCAACAAGAAATGACGAAAATAGAACGAAGGCATAAAACGAATAAAAGTGACATTCGATGGCACCTTCCAATTTACCTCCCGGAGGAATTGCAATATGTTTAAAAAAAATGATACACCTCGTTCATGTTGACAAGTGATGAACATCGTGTGCCAAAACACACTTTTGAGCTCCCTTTGAAACAATCTGGACCCAATAGTGAACCTTCCTTACAATTCTTGGGAAACAAAGACACAAAACATCATCAGGACATAGAGGAAGGCCACCAGCCACCTACTGGCCATAGGGGGAGGGTGCCGGCCATCAAAAGGCCTTTCCAGCCACCACTGTGGCTTGCCGGCCACCGATGGCAGTTCGAGGCAATTTGGACATTTTGCAGGTCTTTAAATATAGGCCAAGACTCCTTATTTCCTCACTTCTCTAGGTCCGAAATTCTTTCCTCTCTCTCTCTAGACACTTTCCCTCTCTAGATCCGAGCTTTTTACGCACTTTCCAATGCCCTACGCATATTTTCTTCGCTAAACCCTCTTGATTCTCTTCCTTTTGAACCAATCAAAATTTGATTTCGATGCTTTTTCCTCATTTTCACCACTTTAGGTATGTTCCCCTCGAGTTTCTCTCGAGTTCCGTGAACTTTTTCTGGCTTTGACTTTTTCTCCCATTTTCTCTTTCATAAGGTTGACTTTTTCCAAGTTTACCCTATTTTCTCCATTTTTCTTCACTTTTCACCTACTTTTCATCCATTTTCCAGATTGCAGATGATATACCACACGACGGGGCTCCTCCAGAGATTCCCCCTGTATTCTCACCTGTTGCTGAGGTAGAGGAGCTGGTCATTATCGAGGCTGGCGAGGCGGCTTAGGGTATTGAGGTCAACCTCAAGGCGAAGTTTGAGCCTGAGGTGGAGCCAGAGCCGCTACCATTGAGGGTACGACCTTTTGATCTGGTGAGATACCATCCTCGGATACACATATTACCACCCGAAGGCATTAAACGGTTCAACGACTTTGCTCTCAGTGCACCGGAGGACCTCTTGCTGAGAGAGACGGCTTCCCACCTTTTATCCAGTGCCACTGAGGTATGAACTCTGTTCTCATGCATTCCTGCCTTTCTTTAAACTGCATTTCTTGCACTGTCTTTCATCTGACTGTACTTTCATCACTGCCTTATCTGATTCATCTGTTCTTTGCCACAGGGGGAGTCTCGTGCCTTCAGAGGGTACGGAGCTACGACTACGAGAGATTGGTACGACGAGCTCCCTGCCAGGGTTCGTGACATTGTGGACAAGACTGGCTTTGGCCTCTTCTGCTCTGGCCTGACATGGGTCATTGCGAGCTATTCTCTTCTAGGTATGCTTGTGGAGAGGTGGTGGGACACCACCAACTCCTTCCACTTCTCCACTACCGGAGAGATGACGATGACTCCCTATGACTTCGCCATGATCACCGGCTTAGGAGTAGGGGGTGATCCGATCCTTTTCGACATAGACATAGGGGAGAGGGAAGCCGCCTGGATTGAGCTGTTGGAGCGCGCCCACCCTTGTACTGGACAACAATGGTTAGATATAGTTGGTTCGCTGAGCAGTTTTGAGAGAGCGAGCCAAAGACATTAGAGGAGATGGAGCAGTATGCCAGAGGCTTTCTGATATTTGTCCTTGGTACCACCTTATTTTCAAACAGGTGGAACACTGCGGGCTTATATCTGTTGAGCACCCTGGTGATCCTTCTCCAGGTACGCTTCTACGACTAGGGCGGAGCAGGCCTCGCCACCCTGTACGGATATATGAGCTCTACCTCTCGCCTAAGGGGAGAGCTGATCGGAGGCTATTGGCGAGCTTGGGAGGTATGCATTTCAGTTCCTTCGTTGCACTTTACACTTTCCGCTTCACATTTTCTACTTTATGTCTGTTCAACACCTGTGCTTTTTGCTTTGTACTTTCTATATCTGTTCATACCCTGTACTTTTTGCTTTGCACTTTCTGCACCTGTTCATGCTGTGTGCTAATCACATATTACTGCACTTTCTTTGCAGTTGTGGGTTTATGCTTATTTTCTAGCTCTTGCCCCAGAGTCCATAGAGGAGCTCCCCCTAGCAGTTCCTTACTCGATGTGGTATGATGGCAGATGTCAGCATCGGAGCCGTGAGTCTTTCGCCTTCTTCCGCCATTATTTTGACACAATGGCCACCCACAAGGTAACCCAGAACACAGTCATTTTTGCTTTACAACTGTTCTGATTCACACTTTAGCAACTGACATCAACTAACAATCTGTAAACCTTCTGTTTACAAATCATGTGGTAGCCTTGGGCCATGATGTCGGCTAGGGTACAGGACCAGTACACAGGGGCTTGGGCCACTTCTCGTTTTCAGATCCTACTTGAGGGCCCAGTCTGCCGGGCCTGGTTCCTGAGTAAGCGATTTGTTTGACAGACTGCGGGCTTACCGGACCCGATTGTTCTGATGCCACCTCCGGAGTCTATGAGATCAGTAGACAGCCTATCCATTGATGCAGTCACTCAGTTCATGGTGGGCTTGGATGCTGATTACTTCAGAGCAGAGGGTGACTACGCGACCTTTATTCAGACCCATCTCATGCCACCTCTGACAGGCACTCGCGGAGGCGAGGGAGCGAGGGCTCTTGCAGCGAAAGAGGTGACTAGGGTGACCAGGGCGACCAGGGCCCGTGCTAGAGGGGCTCCCTCGGCGGAACAGAGCATCTGTTGGCCAATGCTTCCCACCACGCTTACATGTTAGTGGTATATCGGGGCGGCATACCAGATCTCGATCGAGCCTACAGAGGCTGGACACGAGCTAGTTGGAGTTCGGGGTTCGTCTTAGGTATGGACCACACTTTACGATTTGCACCCCACATTTCATTTCAGACATGTTTATTGTGAACACTGATCATCCAAATGCATTTGCAGGCATCCATAGAGTACACAGGGAGCACTCTCGAGCTGATAGCCTCCTCGATGGGCATGGTACAAAGAAGGGAGACGCTGCTCGGTCTCTATGGTATGCATGTAGTTTTTTCAATTTGCGCTTCATGCTACCACATTTCCACTGATACACTGGCATTTCAACTGCAGTCTTCCTAAACTGCACTGATACACTGTATTAGTATACTATACTCACACACTGTACTTATACACTGTATCTGATTTCTACATACCGCTTATTTTGCACACTATGCTTATATTTGAGACACACACTGTAGCTGATATGTTGACAACTGTCTTTTCAGATCCCATTTGTACCAATGGCTCCGGCGGCGGCAGCACCAGCACCAGCACCAGCACCAGCACCGGCAGTACCTCCTCCAACAGTAGGGAAGAGAGAGAGGGATAGGGGCACCCGAGGCCAGAGCAGTCCTCCAGAGCCCATCTTGAGCGATGATGATGTGGACACCAGTGACTCTAGGGAGGCAATGAGTCGGCATTCTGAGTCATCTGAGAGTAGAGACGACGGTGTTGGCTTGAGATCCGAGAGCGGAGGTGACGATGTTGCGGACTCTAAGGTAGAGAGCAGAGACGATGCCGGCTCGGGTTCAAAGACTGATTCAGACAGTGGAGCCGATGGAGATAGTGCCCCAAAGTGCTCTCCTCTGAAGAAGAGGACGAATAGGGCCTCTCGAGCATGAGGCAACTAGCGCTGATTTTTTTATACTTTTTTGCTTAGTTTTTTTTTTTTTTTTTTTTTTTTGTTTAGTAGCACTAGCACATGTATAGCTTCAGATAGGTTTTAGTTTGTTTTGAAAACTTGTACATCTCTTTTGTAAAAACCATGATCGGAATAAAACCTCGCAGTTTTATGAAAAGTGTTGTTATTTTTGCATTATGATCAACCATATTTGCATGAAAATGGACATGGAATTGAATTGGCCAACAGAGCACTTGATTGAAACAATGTTCTTAATCGGGTAATGAGCCGACCAGCGACCAAAATACAAAATGCAAAATACAACTCGATAAGTAAAAACAACTCGACAAACAAAGCCAAAACAACTAAAAAAGAAATAAATAAAAAACTACTAAAACCAAAAAGACTCAAAACAAAATCTTGAAATACATAAAGATCAAACTAAAACACAAGCTTCCAGCACTGCTCAGCACACAAGTGGACGACAGGGCTAGAAAAAAGGCTGCCGGCCAGAGATGGAGCTTGCCGGCCACAAGAGGTGGCCTGCCGGCCATTAAATGTAAGAATCGCTAGATTGTTGATAGTTGGCTTCCACTCATAGCCTTATTTTCTACAAAAGGTTCAGTTTCGTGATTTCTTCTCCTGAACTTTATTTCAGCTACAATTTCTTCCACAAATGGAGCCATTTTTTGCTAAAAAGCTCTCGAATTCGATTGCGATTTAGATGGTATGGAAAAAGTGAATTTTTGGGGTTTCAGCATAAATGTACTTTTTTCGTTGAGCCGTACTCCACTTTGTATTCCGTTCCTTCATGTCACGGCACAATGCTGGGACCCAATTACACTTGTCTTTAGCTTCGGAGGACAAGAAATATGCCTGACAATTGAAGAATTTCAGGCACTAATGAAATTTCAGCCCGATGAGAAAATCATGCCTCGGCTTCGTTTTGGCCACGCCTAAGCTTTAGGAGAATGTGTGGGCTTACTCTGCACGAGGCTCGATCTCTGGCCCACGACGAAGAACTAGACAATCCCAGTTTGATTTATTGATTTACCGACATCGGTGACTGTAGACGCCCCATTTTTGACTGTCCTTAGGACTTGGATGTCATCGTTTGTCCACTCGATGATTGTGCTTGTTTGTGTTCGTTTTGAGCGCCCAAAGTCCTCGGCGGAACGCCTTGTCTTTGAGCCTCTAAAACTGGCCTATTTTGTGCTTGTTTTTGGACCAAGAGCTTGTTGTCTCTTGCCTGGAGAGGAGGGTGGCCTGTCGGCAAGCCCTAAACCTTGTCGGCCACAAGTTGTGCCTGTCGGCCACCAGTGGTGGCCGACGACCATTTGTCTATTTTTTTAGATATTTGTTTGCCAGCTGTGCCAGTTGTTGCTGATTGAAGTGCATCTTCATACATGTGTATGGTAGGATGATTTCAAGCTTAAACCTTGGTTTTCTATATATAGGGGGTACTCTCCCCCATTTGGAGGGGTTAGAGATTTTAGAACAAAATTCTCTTTCTCTCTAGAATTCTCTCTTTCTCTCTCTCTTCTTATTTTGTGCCTTAAAGTCTAGTTTCTCTACACTTTTGCACATTAATCCTTAACCAAACACTCTCACCTTTGAGCTAAGGTTCTTTGGAGTTTAGTTTGAGCTTTTAAGGAGGTTTGAGTTGAAATTTGGGGCTGTTTTGTGCTTGAGCTTCAAGAGGTAGTTCATTTGCTTAGTGTACTTACTTTGACTACTTATTTTGCCATCCTTTTTTATTGTTTTTGAGCTGGTTTTCAACTACAAAAAACTCTGATTTTTGAGGTTTAACATGATGGTTTGAGGCTATTTTATGTTAAGGGATAGCCCACCCTTCTTGTTGCTTAATTGTATAGACTTTTGCACCATCTTTTAGCATATTCAAATCAAACTTTTTGGGCCTTTTAACCACTGAAAATCAGAGTTATTTCAGTGAGAAAAACCTTCTTTTGAAGTCCAACATTGGAGGGGTTAGCCTCCTCTCCTTGTTGTTTTGCTTGTATGCGTAGTTGCCTCATAAGTTAGCATGTTTTTGTAGCTTATCCTAGCCTATTTCCAACATGTTTTTACCTCTATTTTGGGCTGCTTTGGCTTTGTTTTGAGCTGTTTGTGTTGTATGAGTAGCCTTTTGCATGGTTGTAGTGTAAAGGGCTTCACTAGTTTGGTGTTTTAGGCCTTTAAACATCATTTCCTTGACTTGATTGCATGTTTTAGTATTATTTTGCATGTAATTTCAGCACATATAATCTCTGCAATCTCCCTCTATTCTTCACTCTTTCGTTTACTTTGAAAGTGGTTTTAAACCCCTTGCTTGCTTGAGTGTGAAATTGAGACATTCATGCTTAATGGTTTAATCCCTTCGGGGGTTCATTATCAACGGCATGAGGTCTCTTTCATGCCCAAAGCACTTGTGGTTTAAACCCTCTTTCCATTAGAGGACACTCACCTTTTGGACTAATCAATTAAAGAATGGATTGGTAATCTAAAATGAGTAAACAAAAATCAACAAGTAAAAGAGGCCAGATTAAGCATCTTTGTATTGCATTGCACGTGTTCAGATCGGACGTTAATTCGAACACGAGAAAAATGGTACATTTCATACTCAAAGTGATGAAACGTGCCACTTTTCTTGGTCACCATCACCCTTGATCATACATGATAGGGTTGTGGTTTTGTTGAGTCTTGTTTTGCACTCATTAAGCTTGTACAAACTTGGTTCCTTAGCCATCATGCATGGAAATGCTTGGTTGATGGTTTGAAGGCCGAGAGTTACACTCCTTTGAGCTTGTGTAATGATAAGGAAAGTAACAGTACACACAAACCTTCAAAATGCACTGTTTTGCCTCTGTTTGCTCTCTATTGCACAAAAAAAGAAGTTCGGGGCAGGGGTGGCCGACCGCCACCATTGGTAGTCGACCAACCATCAATGGAAATTGCACAAGTGTGCTCCTGAGTTGGAGCAGAGGCATCCTGGAAGTTAGTAGCACTGTTGGTGTTCAAGCATGTGCAAACATAGGCTGCAATGGCAAGGCGGTGGGTTCTC
This sequence comes from Camellia japonica, assembly GCA_030407325.1. Classification (NCBI taxonomy): domain Eukaryota; kingdom Viridiplantae; phylum Streptophyta; class Magnoliopsida; order Ericales; family Theaceae; genus Camellia; species Camellia japonica. Next base: position 28,432,426 of record JAPPVO010000002.1, read on the forward strand.
GGGAGGAAACCAACCAAGCATGCATGTGTCCTCTGCCCTCGAGGCCATTTAATTGCTTTTGTTAGCTTAGAATAGCTAGTGAATACAAGTGTTGTAATTATTTAATTAACTTAGATAGTTAATTAGTTTAATTGCATTAATTAGCTTAACATAGCTAGTTGTTCAATTTTGGTTTGTAATAATTAGTTAACTAGAATAGTTAATTAGTTTCAATTATGTTGTAATAGTTAGCTTAATTAGCGTAGCTAGTTAGCTTATTCATTCGGACCCTCCTTCGCGAGGGCATAATGTTGTAATAAGTGTGCGTGTGTGTGTGCATGTCTTTCAACCCCGCGTCTTTCCCCTTTATTTACCCGCTTTTGATGGTTAGATTAGGGACATTTTCAATTAGCATACCTTATGCTTGCATGATTGCATCCATTCATTTTGTCTTGCATGCATCGAGGCTTGGCGCATCATTCAAACTGCATTGTCATTTCAATACTTCTTTGAATACGTGTTTCAAAGCATACTATCAAAGTGTTGCAAATACCATGATTAAGTAGCCAAGCCTATTTAGTTGTATTATTGCATGTGTTGCATTAGTCATTTAACATAGTTAGGATCATGCATCTTTCTAACTAGTTTTTGTTTTGACTTGGAGTACTCGGTGAGTTTTATGCTTTAGCACACTTGCATGAGTGTAATTGCCATATTGCCATATCTAGCATACTTGCCATGAGGCTATGTGCTTAAATGCTAAACTGCATGAATGCCTGTGGATAAAGGCTTTGTTGTTTGAATTGGAACGATTCAATGAATGTGTGTTTTAAGCCCACTTTGTCGTGGCAAAATCATGTTTTAAGCCCACTTAAGGTGGCAAATCCGCATCTTTAAGCCCACTTGAGGGTGACAAATTCAAACCATTTTCGAAAACAAATACGAATTGAATTGTTCCAAGTCTTAGGATTAGTCTATACTTGCATGTGCGCGTCACATAGTAAAGCTAGTTTAATAATCGGAATAAGAACACAAAAGGTTTACAAAAGAACATATCATGATTAGTAGAGGCCGATCTTTGATCGGGCGAACGGGGGTGCTCATTTCAGGACCTTTCCCTCTCGTACCTAAGTTCCCGAGCCGAGACAACTTTGGTGATGACGGACACATGGCCTTTGGCACGAGTCAGGGTTTCCTAAACTTCCCCAAAAATAAAATATTTAGGTGGCGACTCTGTATCTGGAAAAACAGTCCAATTTTGACATTATTTGATTTTAAATCAATTTTCCAAAAGGGTTTGCCGAATTGGACTCTTTGGTGATTATTAGTTTCACATTTCACTTTGTGAGATTAGATTCAAAACCGCAGTAGAGTCCCAACTGTGAGGCCTTTCTTTTCAAACCCTTTCTGAAAGGCGAGGGCGCGGAAAAAAACAAGTCCACAGTGACAGAGGTGATCTTCTCTGGCAAGGATTTCGGCAACATGCCCTCTGCTTATGTATGTTTGCTCATTTCCTTCTTGCCCCCAGTTTCGGCGGGTCCAACATTCAATTGATCGAAATGGCCCAAGGTCTGAAAGAAGGCAAGAGTTACATTGGCTTGGCATTAGCCAAGACTTTGATGGGCTTAGATGCCTTTCATTGGCGAGAAACTACCAGATTCGCAGGGAGCCCACTACTTCTTCAAGTATTGTTTCCCACCCTTTCTCATATGTGTTTCTCACATCACTCGGCATTCATGCTCTATTTTTCTCTCAAAGACCTTTTTTCACTTTTCTCTCAACATACACCTCTCTATTCTTTAATCTCTCTTTTCTTTCATCCCTTTCTAGGTGTGGCTTATGGATAAGCTGAAGGTAGTGGACTCTTGCCCTGAGTACTCAGCTTGAGGTTATTTCTTCCGCCACCGACTAGTGGATTTCCCGAATGAGAGATGGTGGTGCAACTGCCTGTGCGACAGGTCTGCTGCTGACATAGCCTGGTGCTGCCCCTGGCTTGATCTAACCGAGATGAGCTACAACATGGCTTGGCAACTTGGCATACAGCTGATCGGCCTTACGCACTGCGTGTTCTATTCCCTTTCCGGTTCAGACATCAATTTGGGCATGATCAGACCCGCCCAGAGAAGGGGGTAGAGTACCCAATTTCATTCCCCATCTGTGGTTCACACTTGGCTAGGTACCTCACTGCTTGGAGGACGAGAGAGCTTCTGGCCCCCGCCCTTAGTTTCAGTTGCACCCTTTCTGGAGAATGCTTGGCTTGGCTCAAGGATGAGACACAAACCGGGCCCACTTTGGCTTCAGAAGCTTCCGTAAGCATGAGCGGAGGACGTAGGAGCATCTGACTCATCTATGCCCCTAGTTTATTGCTTTGGCCTTTCTTTTCAAGTTTTTTCAAATGTGATAAAAACAACTTTGATTTGTATTAGAGAGTTGGGGAACTTTATGTTGAAATCAATAAAATTAAAGTTGTGAGCACTAAAATTTTTTCTTTTGGTCCAAAAATGGTCTAAGTTGTAAAAGGTAAAATTTTGAACAAAAAAAATCAACTTTTATCAAAACTTTTCAAAACCATTTTCGAAAAGGATCACCACTTGACACGCACAGAATCAATCCTCGAGATGTACAACCCTGAATCAAAAGATCAGAACTACCCCTTGATTGAATAGCACTACTCTGCATTGTAACCAGCTCTTCTCTCAGGGTAACCGAACCCTCAGGTAAAGAACAGACAAAGATGACGCGAGCAAACACATGGACATGACAGTTGAGTTGGAGGTGATTACGGCCGAACTTCAAGATGAAGTTGCCTACGTATCCCGAAGATGGGAATCAGGCCTTACGTAGTTCGGTCCAGGTTCACTTGAGTATTAACTCTCTCCTTTTGCGCTCTAACTTTTGCCAAAGTCGCCTTTCCGAGTTTTCAACCTTGTGAGCTCAAATTTTTTTTTTTTCTAATTTTTTATGCTCTAACTTTTTCCTAGGTCACCCTTTCGGGTTTTCGGCCTAGCGAGCCTCTCAATGATAGTATTTCTTTAACTTGTCCATGTTGATCGGTTAGGAAAATTCAAGGCCATCTAAGTCCATGAGAATGAAAGCTTCACCCGACCAGATAGTTTTGATGATGTAAGGACTAGTCCAATTAGGTCTGAACTTGCCCCTAGGATCATGAATGGGAGCTCAGTTGTCTTTCAGCACCATATCTCCCTCTTTGAGATTTCGGGACTTAACCTTCTTGTTATAAGCCCTAGTAATTCTACGTTGATAACCCTGAACATGATACAATGCTTTCAGCCTTCTTTCATCAAACAACATCAGCTCTTCGAATCTACTCTGTTGCCAGTCTGCCTCTGCTATCTGACATTCAGCCATAACTCGCAGCGACGAGACTTCTATTTCAATCGGCAAAACAGTCTCCATCCTGTAGACGAGAGAATAAGAAGTTGCCCCTATAGATGTCCGAATTGAAGTTCTATAGCCCCAAAGTGGGAATGGCAATTTATCTAGTCAGTCCCTGTAGGTCTCAACCATCTTCTGCAAGATATTCTTGATATTCTTGTTGGCGGCCTTGACAGTTCTATTGGTTTGCGGCCGGTATGTAGACGACTTATGAAAAGCCACATTGTATTTCTTCAACAAGTCTATCACTTCTTCCTTGAAGTGGGAGCCATTATCTGATATGATCTCGTTTCGGACTCCATATCGACAAATGATATTATTTTTGATGAATTTGGCCATGTGCGATGCTTTCAACACTGCATAGGACTGAGCTTCCACCCACTTTGTAAAGTAATCAATTGTCACCAGGATGTATTCATGCCTGTTCGACCCTTTTAGTGTGATTGCGCTGATGACATCGATTTCTTAGACCGAGAAAGGCCATAGTGAAGTCATGTTGTACAATTTTGACGGCGGGATGTTCATGCGATTGGCATGAATCTGGCATTCATGGCATCGCCGAACAACACCAATACAATCCTCCTCCATAGTGGACCAGTAATAACCTCGCCTAAGAATCTTCCGGGCCAGCATCATTCCATTCATGTGCGCTTCGCACTCTCCTCCATGGATGGCCTCCATCAGGTGCTTTGATTCCTTTTCTTCAACATACAACTTGTGCATTCCCAAATGACCTCTCATGTACAGTTTACCTCCACAGATGATAAATTGAATGGCCATTCACCGTATTCCCCTTTTGTCTTTGGCATTTGCCCTTGGTGGATAAATCTCATTTTCTAAGAAGTTCCAAATATCGTAGTACCAAGGGTTTTTATCCTACGCCTCATCTATTGCAGCGATAATTTCATAGGCTGGCGCGTATCTCTCCTCAATGATAATCGAACGCATTCGGACTCCGAGTGGGATGTCTACCATGGATGATAGAGTTGCTAAGGCATCAGTGAACTTGTTGTTCTCTCTAAATAGATGCGGAAAAGTCAGCTTTTCAAACCTAGGAATCAGAACGTCCAGGATCCGGTGATAAACCTTCATTTTTTCTTCTTTGACTTTCCAGTCTCGATTCGCTTGAGAAATAACTAAGGCCTCGTTTGGGAACATGCTAATTTAGTAACTTTTTGGCTATTTGGCTAAAATATGAGCTAAAAAAAACTAGTATGTTTGGGATGACTTTTTGGCTTTTTACGAAAAGATGTGCAAAAAGTAGAGAGAAAAGAGAATCTTTGACTTTTTGGTATGGGTTGTTGGCTTTTTGGCTAATTTAATAACTTTTTGACTTTTTGGCTAAAAATGAGAGTTCCCAAACAAGGCCTAAGTTTGAGTCCTCGATAACATCCAATCTTTTTGCCCCTAGTTCCATGGCATCTTCTAAACCAGCGATACACGATTCATATTCTGCTTCGTTATTGGACACCTTGAACCGGAGTTTGAAGGCTAAAGGTATATGGAAGTCGTCGGGTGTTATCAACAACACACCAATCCCATAACCGTACTCCAAGTTGCTGGGTTGCTAAACAATATTTCTTTTTACATTTGTAAAAAGTTTGTCAAACAGTTTTGACATTCATCTGTGGATCATCTTGTCGAGCTGGGGTATGAAGAAGATGGGTCACCATCAACAAAACTTTTGAGATTTTCGCGATGAAATTCCATGGACCATATTCCACTGAATCAACAAAGTCGTGGCTATAAGGTATTCCCGAGCAACTTTTACTTGCGATGGTAAAATTATGGTTTATGATTCTAAACACTGAATAATTTAAATTATCAACTTGATTCCGAATTAGGACCCACCAATACTGAACTCTCCTCTTCAGTAATTAGAGAGGAGCCAGGTCTATTTTATTATTATTATTATTATTATTTATTGATTATGTCGCATGCATGTGAGTGATGACTTATGTCTAGTTTGGGGAGAATTTTTTTTGACTAAAATAATTAAAAAGTTATAACGTCACATTATATATATTAATTAATCATTTTTTTATAATTATCTATTTAATTAAAAACAATTATCTTAAATACACTAATTTTTTTCATCTCATGTTAAAGGCACGTTCAGTTATTTGGATCTAGAATATTTCTTGACTTGTAAACTAACCAAAAAATCGGATGTATATGCCTTTCACGTGGGGTTGTTTGAGGTGTTATGTGCGAAGCCACTGGTGGATACAGGAGTTGAGAAGGAGCAATGCAGTTGTGATAACCCAACCCGTACTATGCTTAATTATGTATGTGATTATGTGTTTGATATGAAATTGCAAGTTTAAGTATGGAAAATATATGAATTTGGAAAAATATCTGTTAAAAGTAAGAATATCTATTGCAATTGAAACTTTGAACTAAAATTGAAGGTCGTAGAGGCGCGATAAACAAAAACCGACTTCATAGCTATGATTAGCATGATTTTTAGAGTCTTCGGTGAGATTTTGAAAAATTATGATTGGTGATGAATAAATTAAGATTTTTGAGTTAAGTTGTATATATTTAGCCCTTTGTTCTTCATTTGTTGGGAGAAGGCTCCAAAGTGCGAGTTAGAGAGAGAGGAAGAAGAGAAAGCTAGGGATTTGAAGGGAATCAAAGGGCAAACCATATATTTGAGTTAAGGTATGGAAATTTACTTATAAACTTTGTCTCTAACTCATCTTTGTCAAAAAATATGAAGAAATTAGGAATTTTGAGCTAGGGTTTTTAGTTGTGTAGTGACTAGGGCTAAAGGCATGAATTGGAATTTAATCTCTACACCATTGTTTGATTTGAGCTCATTTTTATGATTGATCCATGAAACAAACCCTAGATGGTTCATATAAACAAGATTTGTAAGAAAATCATTTATGAATATATGTATTTTGAACTTGTGTATATAAACCATGAAATTGTTGTTGATGCAAGATTGATATATTTAATGTGGAATTACACTTGTATCATGCTTAGATATCATGTTTTTGAGTTGTTTTTACATAGATTTGGGCTTGGGAATGAGAGGAAAATGTTTGCATCTTGGAACCATTTTCGGACTGCTTGAGTGAACCCAGACCGCTCGTGCTGCCTCGGACTCTGCATGAGCGCCCAAGATTTAAGCCTAAACCCGCTCCTCTCTGTGTGCTCAAGCGGCGGCCATTTCCGCACGTGCAGAGCTAAACCGCTCGAGCGGCTGGAATGGCCGCACGTGCGGCCAAACAGGAAAAAAATTGTGTCGTTTTGTCTTGCTACCCCCGGCCTCCGGAATGAATTCCCTACCTTATTTAGCCCCTTTTGGGAGTGGAATGATGAATAGAAACTCATTAAAGAAGGTTGTGAATAATGAAAAAAAAGAAGACAATTGAAGTGAATTACTTATCGAATATGTGTGTGACATGTTTGGTGTAGGTCGTGTGCCGAAGGAAACGCTACAAGATCAATCCCACTGTGAGTAATAATATCATACATATATGTTTTTTATGGTGTACCTCGAACCATGAACGGTGATTGGTACCAACATTGTGATTTATTGAAATGAGAAACTTCTTTAATATCATATGACATGTGCAATGTAAGCCCGAGGCCATTTTATTATATGTTGGGCATGAGGCCGTTTTGTTATATGTTGGGCCGAAGGCCGTTTTGATATATGATTGGTCCCGAGGCCATTTTGATATATGTTGGGCCTGAGGCCGTTTTGATATATAATTGGGCACGAGGTCGTTTTGAACATTGTTGGGCCCGAGGCCGTTTGAAATGAGATTGGGCCTAAGGCCATTCTATTTATACGATCATGGATATTGTGAGAATCTTATGATTATCTATTTACACTGTTTTATTGTATTGTTACTCATTGAGCTTCGCTCACCTAATTTTATGTATGCACATGTAGGTAATCCGCAGCATGGAGCACACCCCTAGAGTCAGCTTCAGTAGCCATTCTTTTTGAGACCCAATCGAGTCATGTCTCCGAGATGGAGTTTTGTCTTTGACTCACATCATACTTTGACTTTACTTTGGTTTGCTAATGTGGTCTTGGGTTTGTAAACGTTATGCACAAATTTCTTTTGATACTTATATTCTTTTTGCATGGGCATGTAAATGATGTGGATGAGTTACATTTTGCTCATATTGGTATAGCTCAATGGACTCATTCTTTTGTTGTATACTTCCACTTTTGGCCCCATTACTATAATTACTCTGTATGTTGTTTGAGACCGAAGGTAATCAAGTGATTACCAGCCGGTTATGACCCAAACTTTAAGGGCGGGTTCAGGTCATGACTGCAGTCTAGCCCTATAGGCTAAAAACTGCGTAAAAAATGAAACACTTGATCAGATCATTGATCCCTTTTTAAGAGGGAAAATCATCCTATTGTATCAAAAAATTTGCAAAAATTGCTAACAAATGTTTACATACTCAACCAAATGAAAGGCCCATGTTGGCTAAACTGGTTGAGTGTTTTGAGCACATGTTGGCATTACACAACAATATACGTTGGTGAAAGGAAACCACAAGGCGATTTTATCTGTTGCAAGTGTAGTAGTTAAAGATTTTGATCTTAGGCAAAGGTCGTGGAAGGATCATGGTTCCAAGAATGGACAGTCATGGTAGTCTTGGAGGGATCATGTCTAAATTGCAACATCAGGATATGTAAAGCTAATGGTCACGATGTAATGTTATTAAGAATATCGAGTGATATGTATCAAAATCAAATAATGTAATTGTGAATATTTTAAAAATATTACTAACCACTTTTACAAAACTTGATGAGACATGCTTTTGGATTATTTGTCAATGTTATGACATGTAAAAATATATTTTGCTTATCAGTCATGCTACATACCACTAAATTTCTACCACTAACACCATCACTAATGATGTGGCAAACCAAAAAAAAAAACTAAGACACAAAACACATGTGGCAGTGGGTGGGACCCACTACCACATCCCTAGTGCAACCACTAATTAGTGGTCTGCATCATTTTTCTTTGCTTATTGAATGAATAAAGAAAAATTAATGCTAATAAGAAAAGAAAAAGAATGGCCCCTTTGAGGTTGTAGGAAGTTCAACCTTCATCTTTTTGAGGAAAATTATAAATGCATCAATATCTTGGGTGGTCCAAATGTACATTTTTTTTAATTGCAATGTGTAGACAAACAACATAGTATTGGATGATAAATGGGTGGCCAAGTTTCAGATTTCGAATTATGAAAACTAAATCTGAACATGTTCAATGCCCACATCCGCACCATGGTGAAGGGTAGTATAGGATATATGGATTCAGAATATTATGACGTCAAAAGTTGACAGAGAAATTTGATGTGTATTTCTTTGGAGTGGTGTTTTTTTTTTTTTTGATGGAATGATTTGGAGCAGTGTTGTTTGAAATGTTGTGTGCTAACGTGCTAAGCCTCCACTAAATAAGATGCTAGACAATGATGAAAAAAAATATATATTATTGAATGAATTCGCGGTCACATAACTTTCTTAATTTGTATGATAATTTCTAGCCCGACAGAAATCGAGTTAGCTTGGCTGTGTGGGCTGGATTGTGTCATCATCGCTTGATCAATCCATTTTTGAACGGTAAGATTGCTCCTGTGTGTTTGAAGATATTTTGGGAGATTGCAGTGAGTTGTTTGTTTCCAATCCAAAGTTTGGATTGGAAGGGATCCTCCTTCTACTACAAACTTACCATTATCAACTTAGAATTTGTCTAGAAATTAATCTTTACCACATCTTACATGAATCTCATACTATATAAATTAATCTCCAAACTTTCCTTTTTATTATTGTTGTTAATTGATTATGTCACATGCATGTGAGTGATGACTTACGCCTTGTTTGGGGAGAAATTTTTTTAACTAAAATAGCTAAAAATGTTATAATGTCACATTTTATATATTAGTTAATCATTTTTTTCTCACAATTATTTATTTAATTAAAAAAATTATTTAAATATACTAATTTTTACATCTCATACAAAAGTTAAAAAAAGACTAAACAAAGTTTTCAGAAATTTCAAAGCCGAGTAATCAATAACCATGCATTCATGCTGTTTCGCAGAAAGCAAAATAAAATAAACAAGTTATAATTATTAGATTAATTTAATTTTTTTTATAAATAATATACATAGATAATTTTATAAAATAAATAATTTAAATTATCGAAACAGAATATGTAATAAAATGAGCCCGAATAACACTATCTAGTCCAGGTCATGGATTAGAAGCAATCCCAATAATCCTATAACATTTCCCGAATGATTAAAAAAGATTTAGATCATATTCTATTAATTTATAAGAAATACCCGTGTGACCCACATAAAATATCACAATTAACTTATTTATGCCTTTGCCACACATGTCACATGAACTAATCTTTCATCCAAAATTATTTCCCCTTTCCCTTTTCCTTTACCTTGGTGATAGTGTCCTTGGGTTATTCATGTAACTTGTGCAACACTTTTTTTTTTTTTTTGAACAGCACTAGTTCATTTCTTCTTGTTTTCTGGCTAGAACAAATGAAGATGCTTCCTCATTATTGCATGAAGGAGCCATAATGCATATGCCCAGTTGTGATTAGCTTTTTTTCTTATGTTTAGGTTTTGAAAATGTGTTAATGTTTGTTGTTTCAAAAAAAAAAATATATATATATTTCAAATAAATTTTCCTACAATATGCACTACTTTTTTTTTTGTTTAATATATATTTTATAGAACTATCACGTTAAGTTTATATATATATTAAAAAAATAAAAATATTATTTATTTTTAATAGTACTATTAAGTGAGATCTTAATTGACAGGAGAGACGTTAGGGTTGTTTTTAGTGTTGGCAAAGTATATAAAATATATTAAAATATGTAAAAATAATTTAAATTATATAAATAATATATCAGATTATAAATCTTTTATTATTTAATATTTATTATTGGCAACCTTTAAAATTGGCCCTAATTAATACATTACGTTGGAAAATTATTTCGGCATTTTTTTATGGCAGCGATGTGCACATTGGGCCCGACTTAGGCAATAATTAAATGATTTCGGAGTATTACGGCCTAATGTCTATTCATATGGTGGTCATAATTGGGGGAGATTTTATTTATATCTAAAAAATTATTTAGTATTCTTAAATTTTAAGTATATCTTGTTTAATTATTTAAAATTTTATTTTATTCTCATTACATCTTTTTATTTTTTCAAATTATTCTCAAGGTAAACCTAAATAATAAATAATCAACAAACTAAAAAAAATTAAAATATTTCAAAAAAATTTCAATACAGAAAAAAATCTCTAATACAGAAAAAAAAAACTTTTAGATTATAAATTATTCACAAGAATGCTCATAGAAAAGTAAAAATCAAACTTATAAGTACATAAACATCAGGCACTAATAAGAAATAGTAGTTCTCAAATAATGTATTATTTAAATGATAAAATAAGAACAATTCTAATAACATGTTATTATTAATTTAACTATTGATCCCTTTAATTTTTGTTAAAAAAACAATATAGAAAATAATTGATGGTGCTCTACAAAAATTGTGAAATCCCTTTATATGAACACTTACTTTCTTTTTGATGGGTTGCTTCAAAAAATTATTTTGATTATTATTATCATCCATTATTTAATTTTGTTCAAACTTTCTTGTAGAGTTTAGGGTTTTAAAATAATAAAAAATGATGATATTGATGATGATGATGGTGAGTTTTGTTTGGGTGAATTAGAGTTTTGGAGGGAGGATAAAAAAGAAGAAGAAAAAAAAAATAACTTTGATCTCTTAAAGAAGAAGATACAGAAATTTAAATAGGAATAACTGATTAGGGTGTATCATGAGAAACAAAAATTATTTTAGAATTTAATATATATTGTCCTTATCAATAAATTTATATTAAGATATAATAAGAATTAAAATTTATAAATTTAAATTGAGCGTACCGAAACATATTTTGAGTTCAAATAGAATATCTTCATAATTAATAATAATAGTTTTATAGATGAAATAATATATTATCCTTACAGTATTACTATTTAGATTTAAAAGTTAGATTCATTTTTTATATTTATATCAAAAAAATAATGAATTAATAATTAAATATTTTTTTATTCTCAATTAATATTTTTTTCACAAATCACTCTATCTACAAACGTATGTCTAAAAACATTTTGATTTAAAAACCCCTACCCCATCCTAGAGGCCTGGGCCCAGATTTTGACGTGGGACAGACTACCACGTCAACTAAAGTACACGGGTAATGCTATGGTATATATTTATTTTTTTAATGTATTTTTATAATGTATATTATATATTTTTTTATTAAATATTATATATTATTTTTGGTAAAATTATCACAGTTTATATTTTAGAAATGAAATTATGTATTTTTATAGTAATGTTACATATTTTTGTTAAAAAATATTTGGATAAAAAAATATATAACATTATCCCAAAATAAATAACTTTATTTCTCACAAATTATCATAATTCTATCAAAAATATATAATATTCATCACAAAAATACATAATAGGTACATATAGAATTTCCCAAAGAAAACACATGCACACCAAAACAAAACAAAAAATGCACAGCCATGCATGACCATTGATTTCTTATCCAAGGCTTTTTTTTATGCTACAAATGCCAGTTTTGTCCTAACAAAGATCAAGAAATTGATATCTAAATTCAAGAGAAGAGAAAAGCCCAAAGAGAGATAAAAACTAAAATGAAGATCAAATCATACCACCTCCATTTTTCTTTTGACCTGCTTTTAATGATTTTCCTCTATTTCTCTATATGTGGAGCAACTTCGGCTAAGAGGAGCAACTCAATGATCTTGAGGGTTGCAATGCCACCAGGGACGGACTGATGACTGATGCGTAGACTACCACGGGCCACGGCCTCTGCTCAAATGAAAAAAATTTGTTAATACATACTATTTTTAAATAAAATATCAATAATATATAATTGTTTAAGTAAAGCTGCCCCCTTGCTTTTGCTTTTGTCATTGTGAAGTGGGCTCCACCTATTCGTTAGATGGTCCATGTCTCTTCTTTTCACCAAAAATAAAAATAAAAATAAAGCTCACTTCTTTTTCTTGATGAGAAAGAGACGGAAAGCAGAAAGAAGAAAAACTTAAGAAGGGTTTTAACTTGCTTCACGCCGTCTTATTAATTAAAAACGTATGGAGCTTAAAAGTTATTTATTTTAACTTTCAGTTTAATTTAAGTTATTTTGATATGTTTAGTTTAATTTATAACTTATACCTTATAACTTTTTGAAAGTTAAAAATCAATTTATTCTTTGAGTGGAGCAGGAGATGCTTAATTTATAAGTCAGAAATCAGCTTATGTTCATAATTATAAGCTATAAGCTGTTTAGGTATAAGTTATAAGTACTTTCCCACAGTTCTATCAAACAGGACCAAACCAACTTAGGAACATAAAAAAAAAAGTGTTACTTCTGTTATTAGTTTTCTTATTATTATAGGTATATGATTCATATTCACTTTTTTTTTTTTTTTCATTTGTAATATTTTTATTATCTCTTTTTTTTTTTCAATATCATATTGATACAATTGCAGTTTTTTTAATTTTACATATTAAGAAAAAAAAAATCATGAATTAGGATGTATGATTTTAATTACTAGTTTTTTTTTTTTTAATTATATTTGGGCAAATTTAATTTTACTCAGATTAAGTGTTATAAATTCAAAAATAAAATGAATTGAAACTTGTATAAAATTTATGTGTTGAATTTGAATTTTGAATTGTAAATTTATATGAAATTTGTTTTAATTGCATCTGTTATTTTAGGCACAAAAAATTTCTATGTCATGTAATATATATATATATATGTATATATATTTTATATTAGCAATTGGTTCTAACTTCTATAAGTAGAATATTAACCATATATGTGATGAATTCTATTTTGATTTGTGGATTATTATGGGAAAGTCATGTACAATTGATATATTTTTTAAAAGAAAAAAATACAAGTTCCTTAGAAATCAATATTGATAATGCATCATTGTCAACTTTCAATGTTGATATCCCTAAAATTCCTTCCACAAAATCTCAAAAATCTCAAAAAATTGATATTGGTTCATTGAATTCAAAAAATAGTATTTTATATCAATTTATATAAAAAATTTATTCATGTCTTGACCACGCAAATGAATTCCTGATTCTGTCCTAAATGCCATCATTGCCTAATGCTTGCCAAATGAAAGAGAAGGAGAAGAAGAGTTCTTCATGGAATCAAAGACGACTAGAAGATTTCTTGCTCCTAATCCTAACCCAAAACACATTTCGATTAGCAATTCACAGAAGGCTGCCATATGTGAAGCAAATAGATACGGCAATTGCATAGTGTACGTCAATGATAATAAAAGCGTTGTACCACCTGCAATCATTGCTAACACAGTCCCCGTATCGTACCCACTGAATTAATGATCAAGCCGCAATCGATTATTTCACCAAGTGGGTGAAGTGAAGCCTTTTGCCAAGATTACTGAGCGGAATACCACCAAGGTCATTTGGCAGTCCATTGTGTGTCGTTTCGGAGTCCCTCAAGCCATCGTCTCCAACAACAGCAAACAGTTCGACAATGCCAAATTCAGAGAATTCTACGCTAAGCTGAACATCAAGACCTGTTTCTCCTCTCCTGGCCATCCCCAAGCTAACGGGCAGGTTGAAGTCACCAATCGCTCTCTGTTGAAAATAATCAAGAACAAGTTGGAAGCCACCAAAGGACTCTGGGCAGACGAACTCCCAAATGTGCTTTGGGCCTACCAAACGATAGCAAGAACTCCCACCGGCGAAACCCCTTTCTGCCTACCATACAGCGCCGAAACGATCATCCTTGCGGAAATCGGTCTTCCAACCCCTCGGATGATACACCCGAACATAGAACTGCACAACGATTTGCAACGGGCCGAACTAGACTTGATTGAAGAACTACGAGAGTCAGCTGCTGTTAGGCTAGTCTACTATCAACAGAGAATATGGAAACATTATAACTGCAGAGTCAGACCCCGAGAATTCGCAGTGGGAGATCTAGTCTTACGAGAAACCACTCTCGCCACCAAAAACCCAACCGAGGGCAAGCTAACTGCTAAGTGGGAAGGACCATACATCGTCAAAACTAGACCCCTACCCAGGCACTTACCGTCTCCAAGATATGGCAGGCAAAGACCTCCCTCATCTATGGAATGCCAAGCACTTGAAGCGATATTTCCAATAAAACGGTGTCTTCTGTTTGTTGTATACTCCAATTATTTTATGTTTTACTTTAATAGTCAGAATACTTGTTCATTTTTACCTTTGCCATACAATGTGTAAATTTATAATTGTAGGGCTGTGCCTTAATAACAAAAATTTTCAATCTGTATTTGTTGCGTTGTACCCCTTTTTCTTGAAAATCTCAGCCAGATTGAGCCAGGCAAGTCTCAGTCAAACTGAGCCTGAAGAGCTTAGCCAAACTAAGTCAAGCAAGCCTCAGCCAAACTAAGCATTACAAGTCTTAGCCAGACTAAGCCTGAAGAGCTCAGCTAGACTGAGTCATGCAAGCCTCAACCAGCCTGAGTCAAGCAAGTCTTAACCAGACTGAGCCTGAAGAGCTCAACCAGACTGAGTCAAGCAAGCCTCAGCTAGACTGAGCATTACAAGTCTTAGCCAGACTGAGCCTGAAGAGCTCAGCCAGACTGAGTCAAGCAAGCCTCAGCCAAACTAAACATCACAAGTCTCAACCTGACTGAACATCACAAGTCTCAGCCTGACTGAGCCTAAAGAGCTCAACCAGACTGAGTCAAGCAAGCCTTAGCTAGGTTGAGTATCACAAGTCTCAGCCAGAATGAGTGTCACAAGTCTCAGCCAGGCTGAGTCAAGCACGCCTCACTCCAGTTCATGCGTGCTGTATATATACAATAATAATCACATGTTTATTCGCAATCCAATTTTTTTATAGTCACATCTTTCCATCACATGCACGTTCTCATTCACCACAAGTTTCAACACAAATAAACCAAGCCAAAACACAAATTTTCAATTCAAACATTAGATAAACAATCATTATAGTTTCAACATAAATTCTTTACAAAGAACTACTTCAGTATAAAAACCATTTCAGTTCACAAAAAGAAAAACAAAACACTTAAGCCCAAGGTCCAATCTTCAATTCGCCCCATCTCCACCGCCCTCGTCCTCGCTGGACGCTAGATCCTTTTCCTCAACCCCCTCATCCAATGGGGTCTAGGCAATGTCTCCCTTTCTTGGCCGCACACCACTGAAGTCCATGCCTGGGAACAGCTCATTCACCTTGTATTGAATCTCGTCTAGCCACTATCCCAGTACATGCTCATCTCATGCTTGTAATAATCTGACTGCTGCAAACTCTAGATTATCTCTTCTGTGGTCTGACCTTCTACTAGCTCAGCAGTAGCCACGTTTGACGGCCCACCCCTATCTTCCTCTTCTCTAGCCAAGCTCTTCGCCACAACCGCATCAACGGCCATTTGGAACTCAAGAGACAGCTTAAACTGTTCCACCACTGCAGTGCACAGATCTGGATAGGCAACCCTCTCAAACACCATCATCCTGGTTAACTCCACTGTCTTGGCCTTTTCTTCTCCCAAAGCCTTCTCCAACTCCGCAAGTCGCGCATCTGCTTCCTCCTTATCTTTCAAGGCCAGATCACACAGCTCTTTGTTATTCACAAGGGCCTCCTCTAACCTCTTGTTGGCTGTGGCACAGGCTTGCTACGCTTAATCGGTCATCTTTTACTCACTCGCTAATTCAAACTCTAACGACACCGCCTTACGACGTGTCGCTTCAAGCTCTGCCTTAATGACTGACAGCTTGACAGCGACCTCAGCTTGGCCTATTCTGGCACACTCAGCCAGATAACCCTGCGCCACTGCCAACACCTCTATCTTTTTCGCTCTCTGAGCGTATGCTAAGCCCTTTACACATACGCTTCACGTCGCTTTCCTCCAACACGCTGTTTCCATCCTCACATTCTGCAACTGCGACCACGCTTTCTCTAGTTGGGCCTTAAACGGTTCTGCCTTTGCCCTTACATCTACTCCTTAGCCTAACAAAGTGGCAGTTAGGGTTAACACCTCCATCTGTGCCGAACAAAACCCTCTCATGAGGTCCGCCTCTATACATTGAGACGCCTCTCGCACAACTGCGTCCTCTATAACCCGTAGGAGGCGGTTCACTGCCCTCCTGGCTTCGCCCAATCACCTACCAAGCAGCCGACCACTGCGTCCAAGTGATGCATAGTGGTCCCCAACGACCCCAGCACGGCACTCATCTCTGCTCCATTCGCCTGCTCTCTCCCCAACTTCTAACTTAGTGGCACTTCCCTTGCCGGCACGTCCTTGGGGAGCAGGTCTGTCATTTGGTCAGCCTTTGGCAACCTTGTTTGCTCGTCTACTCCACCTATCACTTGGGCAACTGGGGGCTCAGCTTAACTTCCCTCTGGCTCCACACCAACCCTGGTCTCTTCTCCCTCTATTCCTCGGGGCACTTCCACTACCCCCTCTTTAGTTTTCTTCAGAAACGGTCCTTCTTCATTTCCCTTTGACACCACCTTCTGCTTCTTCTTCTTCTTCTTCAACGCCAACTCTATCTCCTTTCTACTCATCTCCCTCAATGGATCCATCGGCGCTCACAAAGGCACAAATGTTGATAAGTATTTTTCTCCAAAGGGTTTGGGTCGTGGTCGGACCGACCTCTTTGCCACCAGCTTCGGCACTGGGCCTAACTGTTTCTCCTTGTATTTGTCAGCCCTGGCAAATGCTCGCACGTCCTTTGCCTCTTGCGCCTTCCTCATTGTCTCCACTTTCTTTGGAGTAGGATCTCCCTCGATCAGCTCAGACCCCAACTTCAGGGCAAACAAGGCTAAGGGTTGGACCAGGTCATCCTATTTTAGACCCTCTTTCTCCCTCCACTCATTTACTTGCTTGACCCTCCTCTCTGCCGCAGCATCCAACCTTGGCTCCAACGACTTGGTTGGCACTTTCCAAGTTGTGCGCACTTCCCTCATGCCATTTGCCAATACGAAAAACCATTTTGGCCTCCACTCCTTCACTGAAGAGTGTAACTCCACCACCAGTCCCCTCCCTGCTATCGCTTGCAGGGTCACCCAAGTCTCTTGTTGCCCTGAGGCCTTGTAGCACAAAAAAACTCATCCACCCTCATCACCTCTCCTCCGATTGCCCACGGCCATGCGATCACACGGGTAAATAGAATCTTTCTCGCATTCGGCATTAGTTGCCCTAGCGCCACGTTTAGGCGGTTCAACACCTCGATCACCAATGAGAGTAGTGGCAAACGTAGGCCCCCGCAAAATGCTTCCTCGTACAACGCAAACTCCATTGGCTGCACGTCGAACGCTCTTTACTTCACCGTGGGCACTCTTAACTGTATATCCACTGGAATCTGATATCTGATACACAGCTCCTCCAGATCCTCTGTCGTTAGCGTGGATTTGTCAGCTTTGGTATGCCAATGGTTAGGCGCCAATGGTTAGGCGCCACTTGGCTAATCGGCTGGACCGCCGAGATCATCGTCGTTGAAAGGGAGCGCCCTGGCCGCTCTACGACCTTTTCCCCCAGCCTCTCCACTCTGTATTGTTCTGCCAGTGCCACTCCATCATCATCTACTAAAGTATCTGATGTCATGGCCAACGCTTTGTCTTGTGCCGTCTCCTTCATGTTTCTATATATCGTCTTGGTTGCGGGAGTAAGGAAATCTGCGATGTGAAACAAGGTAGAGTCCACCGAGATATAGGAGCTCAAGTTTGGAATGTATTGATTTTTCGCAATACGGTAAGTAAATCGCACTAGTCCAAATGCCCAAGGTTTGCTTGTGTGCTAAGGATTGTAGTTAAAATTCGCCAGTTTGAAAATTCCACCAAGTTAAAACCCCCGCATTTCCCACGTCACCTCCTATACAAACCCTTCACTTCCTACTACCGTTTCACGTCCTTCACCCATGGCCTCAATTGCCCCACATGTATAGCCTGGATCCCTCATTCATCTCACTCCTTATCTTTCCCCCTGTCTATTCCACTTCACATCATCACATGCTTTCTTGTACCTCAAGCCCCGCACACCATAAATACCTCTTACCTCGATCGGCCACCCCTCTCAACGGCCGGTCACCGCATCAGTCAACCACCTTCTTTAACGGTCGATCACCACGTCGGTCGGCCACCTCCCTCAACGGTCGATCACCGCGTCGGTTTGCAATCGCGTCGGTCAGCTACCTCTCTCACCGGTCCACGGTCGGTCACCATATTGGTGGGCCATCTCTCTCACCATTTGGCCACTACGTCGATCGACCACGATCCCCACCTAAACAGTCGGTCGCATCCTTGGTCACCCACCACCCCTCCCATTATTTCCCTTTGCCCCTCTCTTTGGCGCCTTAAGGGACCATTATCTTCTCTCTTATTCCCTTCATTAGACTAAAGCTGCACTTGGGAATGGAGGACTACTGATACTGATGGACACCCAATGGGGCCCAGCCCACGGCTTAAGGCCCACCTCACGGCCCAGGTGTTGAAGCCTAGTTAGCCCAATAACTTTGAGAAGTCAATGCTGAAGGACCAATAGCATTCAAACACTTGTCAGGTAGGGAATCAACCACGTAAGCAAACAAAGATCCTGCAAAATTATTGCACCCATACATCAGCCATTTAATGAGGTCACTGTAGCATTAAATACAGCAAGACCCCTCACGCCGGAGTATACAGAATCACCATGAACGATGTTAACTAGGCCATAGACTTTCGGCCAACAAGACAACTTAGAATGGACAAGGAAATTATGAGCAAAGGATATAAAGAAGCTTTCGAGATACGTTAGAGGTTAAGTCTTCACCCTCTTTGTTTCTCTCTCTCTCTCTCTCTCTCTAAAATCAATCTGCCCTAACCTCACTTGATCGTCGGAGTGTCCGCCGGGGGTCTATCTCGCCCTTTGGACCTTTTTTGCAGGCACGTTTTGAGGATACCAAGGCCAGCAGACCCGTTGGAAACGTGGATCAGTCCAAACCATCCTCCATTGAAGTTATTATATTATCAATATATAAGGTGTATGCCTTAAAATAACAGTGTGATTAAATGTCATAATCATCCTTATTATTATACCCTGTTGTATCATTTATCCGATTAAGAATCATATATATGGACGATCTACATCTTGCTTTATTGTATATCAGATAATCAGGCCAATCCAACTTTCTTTCATTGATCTAGGAAATTCAGGTGGATCTATTAGTAATGTGTTTTGGTTGTACTCTCCAAGTTTAATAGATTTATAATTTTAAAAGTATATCATTTATTTTATTAAAAATAAATATAGTAAAATTATAGAGTTATGATTATAATATAAATTTAATTTTTTAAATAATTTATTTAATAAAATGAATAATTGAAATCATTGAAACAAGTCATGTTATTAATCCACGAGACTCAGTAACACCGTGAACTAGAGACAAAGATGGCCTTATTTGGCAACCTTCAGTTTTAGTAAAAAAGTCATTATAAGTTGTTGCATCACTCTCTCCACTTTTTTACACATCTTTTCATAAAAATTCGAAAAGTTACTAAAACAAACTAATAATATTGAAAAAAAGAAAAAAAAAACAAATTTTTTCCATCTTGCCAAATGATTTTGTGAATAAGCCAAAAAACTTAGATATAAGCCAAAAAGCAGCTTAGATCATTCCAAAGAATCCCTTAGTCCATTAAAAGAAAAAATAAGTTAAAAAAATAATAAGACAAAATGTCACATCTAAATCATAATCATTTCACTTTTTCTCTCACAAAATTACAAAAAAAATAAAAGTTCTTTCTAAACATAACTTTTTTAGCCAGACTAAAATAAAAAATAAATAAATAAAAACCAAAAAATTCGGTTAAAAAGGTTATTCTCTAACAAAAGTAGAGTGTTTTGACTTTTTAACTCTTTAAAAAATAAAAAATAAAAGCACCACCACCACCCCAACCGAGGCCTTTGACAAGCAACCCATGCCAACTAAAGCAACTAAAATTAATTTCTTATGCAAAAAGAACACAAGACTATAGAGCTAGTTTTGTCCTAACAATTCAAGAAATTGATATCTAAATTAGAGAAAATAAGCCCCAAAGGCAAAGACAAAAATTGAAATGAAGATCATTAGACCATACCATCTCCATTTCTCTTTTGTCCTGCTGCTGATGGTTTTCCTCCATTTCTCTTTGGCTAAAAAGAGCAACTCAATGATCTCTTAGGGCTACAATTCCACCATTGCTGAATGCTTAACAAATGGAAGAAGTAGAGTTCTTAATGGAATCAGAGCCGACTAAAAGGTTTCTTGCTTCTAACCAAAAGAAAATTTTGTATAGCACTCTACAGAGACATGCCATATGTAACACAAGCCTTTATGGTGGACACAGGAGTTGAGGAGGCACAATGCAATCTAGCCCCATAGGCTAAAAACTGCGTAAAAAGTGGAACACTTGATTAGATTATTGATCTCTTTTTAAGAGGGCAAATATCGTCATATTGTATGAAAAAAAATTCAAAAATTGCTAACAAATGTTTGCATACTCAACCAAAAGAAAGGCCTACGATGTCTGAAGTGGTTGAGAGTCTCAAGCGCGTGTTAGCATTACACAACAATATACGTTGGTGGAAAGAAACCACTAAGGCAATTTTAATCTGTTGCAAGCATAGTAGTTAAAGAATTTGATCTTAGGCAGAGGTCATGGAAGGATCATGGTTCTAAGAATGGACAGTCATGGCAGTCGTAGAGTGATCATGGTTTTAAATCGCGACATGGATACGTAACGCTAATGGTCACAGTGTAATGTTATTAAGAATATCAAGTGATATATATTAAAATCCAATAATGTGATTGTGAATTTTGTAAAAACATTACTATGGAAGAAAAAATTGTCCCACATATATTAATCGAGAGATCAACAAAGAGATGAGTCACACCGCTCCGAATTTGTAAAAAGAACAAATAGTTAGTGCCTCCCGACCGGCGGTTGCTGGCCGAAGGGCACTCTGACAATCAAGTTAGATAACATATATCTAAATAAAATTGAATAAGTAAATAGAATGGTTTCGGCATACCCCCCTTGGAGTTGAAGAATACATCCCTTTACATAAACAAACTTGCCACTCATTTTGTCTAATGAGCT
The DNA here is from genome assembly GCA_030407325.1 of Camellia japonica. NCBI lineage: Eukaryota > Viridiplantae > Streptophyta > Magnoliopsida > Ericales > Theaceae > Camellia > Camellia japonica. The sequence goes on from JAPPVO010000002.1 coordinate 28,454,032, forward strand.
TAAGCCACCAATTTGATCCAATGAAAATAAGCCACTTATATGACCCAAAACTTATCTAATACATGTATGTCAGAGGAACTTGGCAAGTAGCATTGCAAGGTATTATTTTATTACCTTAATTCTATTTCCATGTAGGCATTGGGTGGGCCTACCTCACATGGGTTATTTTTTATCCCTCCACAATTGCCCTCAAGTTTTCGCTTCAGTCGATCGAAGTGAAAGAAGTGGAAACTTCTCTTATCTCTGGTAGACTCCTTTATCTCTGTTATTTCCATAACCAAAGGAGTTTTTTGTCATGTACTTATCATAAAATGACTTTATTTGCCTTTGATTTGCATAATGTGAACATTTGTCGCGTGCCGTTCGATCTCTTTGTGTGATACTTCTGATTTTGCAATCATTCTGACATGGTCACTTATTTTATGTATGTTATTTTTCTTGTTTTTCTGATCTATTGTTTAGACCATCACATGTCTTCCATTTTCCTGGTTAGATAAGTTGACGACCTAGTCGCCAAACTGTTGCTCTTAAGTAGATTTTAATAGTTGACCCTTATAGGTCTTTCTTTTCCCTAGGGATGATAAGTTGATGACCTAGTCGTCGAACTATTACCTTTAAGCAGAGAGTAGACCCTCATAGGCTTTTCCTTGCTTTTGGCAAGATCGCTTTTGTTTGGCAATTGACCTTGATGTGCTGTTTGGTTTCCTATCTCCCTTGATATTGTAAAAGCATGAAATGTGTTGGCAAAATTGATTTTTGTACAAATTGATGGCTTTCTATGAGAGCCAAGCATGCTCCTTTTATCTTAGTGTTGATAATATTGCTCAATGTGCCTACCTTGTCTTGGGCTTTAGTGTTTGATGCCTAGTAAGATCAGGGCTTACTCATTTTTCGATGCCTAGCTCAACTAAGGCTTACTCAATTTTTGATACCTAGTAAGACTAGGGCTTACTCTTTTTCGGATGCTTAGCTCGGCTAAGGCTTACTCAATTTCTGATGCTTAGCTCGGTTAAGGCTTACTCAATTTTCGATGCCTAGTAGGACTAGGGCTTACTCAATTTCTGATGCTTAGCTCGACTAAGGCTTACTCAATTTTCGATGCCTAGTAAGACTAGGGCTTACTTAATATCCGATGCCTAGCTTGGCTAGGGCTTACTCAATTTTTGATGCTTAGCTCGACTAAGGCTTACTCAATTTCTGAAGCTTAGCTCGGCTAAGGCATACTTAATTTTCGATGCCTAGTAAGACTAGGGCCTACTCAATTTTTTATGCTTAGCTCAGCCAAGCCTTACTCAATTTTTGATGCCTAGTAAGACTAGGGCTTACTCAAATTTTGATGCCTAGCTCAACTAAGGCTTACTCAATTTTTGATGCCTATCTTGGCTAAGGCTTACTCAATTTTTGATGCTTATCTCGGCTAAGGCTTTATCTATTCTTGCCCTTATGTTCAAGAAATCAGGGCCTATGGTGGACTTTGCTAATGACAAGTTGTACTGAGTACAAGCAAATGTAAAACTATGCCATGGCACAATTACTTTCTTCATGATGTGATGACTTCTGCGACTTGTATCGAGATGAGCTTTGATTGTCTTAAGAATATGGAGTCATCGCAAAAAGGGTTATCATTGAATGTTTACGTTTGGCAGTGTTCCTTCTATCTTGGTGAAGCTTGACATGTAGAGTTTATTCTTTCTAGTCAGTATTTGTGTTCGAAGTTATGTACATCATGTTGTTTCAAGCTTTCGATCCTCGTTACTTGGTGCTGATGTAATCACAAAACTTATAGAGTCAAAGTTGATAGCTAAGATATTCTATTACTTCTGGGACTTCGGCACATGGTGTACTGAAATAAAGATTGGGTTAGTTGAGTGTCGGCCCAAAGTGCTTGCTTTGGACTGTTGTCTTTGCTTCATGAGAGCATGTGAAATGATGCTTGGCACTTTGGATGAGGTTTGTCCGAGTTGCTAGGTTGCTAAACAATATTTCTTTTTACATTTGTAAAAAGTTTGTCAAACTGTTTTGACATTCATCTGTGGATCATCTTGTCGAGCTGAGGCATGAAGAAGATGGGTCACCATCAACAAAACTTTTGAGATTGTCGCGATGAAATTCCATGGACCATATTCCACTGAATCAACAAAGTCGTGGCTATAAGGTATTCCCGAGCAACTTTTACTTGCGATGGTAAAATTATGGTTTATGATTCTAGACACTGAATAATTTAAATTATCAACTTGATTCCGAATTAGGACCCACCAATACCGAACTCTCCTCTTCAGTAATTAGAGAGAAGCCAGGTCTATTTTATTATTATTATTATTATTATTATTATTATTATTATTATTATTATTATTATTATTATTATTATTTATTGATTATGTCGCATGCATGTGAGTGATGACTTATGTCTAGTTTGGGGAGAATTTTTTTTACTAAAATAATTAAAAAGTTATAACGTCACATTATATATATTAATTAATCATTTTTTCTTATAATTATCTATTTAATTAAAAAAATTATCTCAAATACACTAATTTTTTTCATCTCATGTCAAAGGCACGTTCAGTTATTTGGATCTAGAATATTTCTTGACTCGTAAACTAACCAAAAAATCGGATGTATATGTCTTTCACATGGGATTTTTTGAGGTGTTATGTGCGAAGCCACTGGTGGATACAGGAGTTGAGGAGGAGCAATGTAGTTGTGATAACCCAACCCGTACTATGCTTAATTATGTATGTGATTATGTGTTTGATATGAAATCGCAAGTTTAAGTATGGAAAATATGTGAATTTGGAAAAATATATGTTGAAAGTAGGAATATCTGTTGCAATTGAAACTTTGAACTGAAATTGAAGGCCGTAGAGGCGCGATAAACAAAAACCGACTTCATAGCTATGATTAGCATGATTTTTAGAGTCTTTGGTGAGATTTTGAAAAATTATGATTGGTAATGAATAAATTAAGATTTTTGAGCTAAGTTGTATATGTTTAGCCCTTTGTTCCTCATTTGTTGGGAAAAGGCTCCAAAGTGTGAGTTAGAGAGAGAGAAAGAAGAGAAAGCTAGGGATTTGATGGGAATCAAAGGGCAAACCATAGATTTGAGTTAAGGTATGGAAATTTACTTACAAACTTTGTCTCTAACTCATCTTTGTCAAGAAATCATGAAGAAATTAGGAATTTTGAGCTAGGGTTTTCAGTTATGCAGTGACTAGGACTAAAGGCATGAAATTGGAACTTAATCTCTACATCATTGTTTGATTTGAGTTCATTTTTATGATTGACCCATGAAACAAACCCTAGATGGTTCATATAAACAAGATTTGTGAGAAAATCATTCATGAATATATGTATTTTGAACTTGTGTATATAAACCATGAAATTGTGAAAAGATAAGACCATGAAATTATTGTTGATGCAAGATTGATATGTTTAATATGGAATTACACTTGTATCATGCTTAGATATCGTGTTTTTGAGTTGTTTTTACATAGATTTGGGCTTGGGAATGAGAGGAAAATATTTGCATCTTGGAGCCATTTTTGGACTGCTTGAGTGAACTCAGACCGCTTGTGCTGCCTCGGGCTCCACATGAGTGCCCAAGATTTAAGCCTAAACCCACTCCTCTCTGTGCACTCGAGCGGCGGCCATTTCCGCACGTACAAATCCAAACCGCTCGAGCGGCTGGACCGGCTGCACGTGCGGCCAAACAGGAAAAAAATTGTGTTGTTTTGTCTTGCTACCCCCGGCCTCCTGAATGCATTCCCTACGTTATTTAGCCCCTTTTGGGAGTGGAATGATGAATAGAAACTCATTAAAGAAGGTTATGAATAATGAAAGAAAAGAATACAATTGAAGTGAATTACTTATCGAATATATGTGTGACATGTTTGGTGTAGGTCGTGTGCCGAAGGAAACGCTACAAGATCGATCCCACTGTGAGTGATAATATCATACATATATGTTTTTTATGGTGTATCTCAAAACATGAACAATGATTGGTACCGACATTGTGATTTATTGAAATGATGAGAAACTTCTTTAATATCATATGGCATGTGCAATGTGAGCCCGAGGCCGTTTTGTTATATGTTGGGCACGAAGCTGTTTTGCTATATGTTGGGCCCAAGGCCGTTTTGATATATGATTGGTCCCGATGCCGTTTTGATATATATTGGGCCTGAGGCCGTTTTGATATATAATTGCGCACGAGACCGTTTTGAACACTGTTGGGCCCGAGGCCATTTGAAATGAGATTGGGCCTAAGGCCATTCTATTTATACGATCATAGATATTGTGAGAATCTTATGATTATCTATTTACACTGTTTTATTGTATTGTTACTCATTGAGCTTCGCTCACCTAATTTTATGCATGCACATGTAGGTAATCCGCAGCATGGAGCACACCCCTAGAGTCAGCTTCAAGAGCCATTCTTTTTTAGACCCAATCGAGTCATGTCTCCGAGATGGAGTTTTGTCTTTGACTCACATCATACTTTAACTTTACTTTGGTTTGCTAATGTGGTCTTGGGTTTGTAAACGTTATGCACAAATTTCTTTCGATACTTATATTCTTTTTGCATGGGCATGTAAATGACGTGGATGAGTTACATTTTGCTTATATTGGTATAGCTCGCTGGACTCATTCTTTTGTTGTATACTTCCACTTTTAGCCCCATTACTATAATTACTCTATATGTTGTTTGAGGCCGAAGGTAATCAAGTGATTACTAGCCGGTTATGGCCCAAACTTTTAAAGGCAGGTTCGGGTCATGACTGCAGTCTAGCCCTATAGGCTAAAAACAACGTAAAAAATGAAACACTTGATCAGATCATTGATCCCTTTTTAAGAGGGAAAATATCGTCCTATTGTATCAAAAAATTTGCAAAACTTGCTAACAAATGTTTACATACTCGACCAAATGAAAGGCCTATGATGGCTAAAGTGGTTGAGTGTCTTGAGCGCATGTTGGCATTACACAACAATATACGTTGGTGAAAGGAAACCACAAGGCGATTTTATCTGTTGCAAGTGTAGTAGTTAAAGATTTTGATCTTAGGCAAAGGTCGTGGAAGGATCATGGTTCCAAGAATGGACAGTCATGGTAGTCTTGGAGGGATCATGTCTAAATTGCGATATCAGGATATGTAAAGCTAATGGTCACGATGTAATGTTATTAGGAATATCGAGTGATATGTAACAAAATCAAATAATGTAATTGTGAATATTTTAAAAATATTTCTAACCACTTTTACAAAACTTGATGAGACATGTTTTTGGATTATTTGTCAAGGTTATGACATGTAAAAATATGTTTTGCTTATTGAATGAATAAAGAAAAATTAATGTTAATAAAAGAAAAGAAAAAGAATGGCCCCTTTGAGGTTTGTAGGAAGTTCAACCTTCATCTTTGTGAGGAAAATTATAAATGCATCAATATCTTGGGTGGTCCAAATGTACATTTTTTTTAATTGCAATGTGTAGACAAACAACATAGTATTGGATGATAAATGGGTGGCTAAGTTTCAGATTTTGGATTATGAAAGCTAAATCTGAACATGTCCAATGCCCACATCCGCACCATGGTGAAGGGTAGTATAGGATATATGGATTCAAAACATTATGACGTCAAAAGTTGACAGAGAAATTTGATGTGTATTTCTTTGGAGTTTTGTTTTTTTTTTTTGATGGAATGATTTGGAGCAGTGTTGTTTGAAATGTTGTGTGCTAACGTGCTAAGCCTCCACTAAATAAGATGCTAGACAATGATGAAAAAAAATATATTATTGAATGAATTCGCGGTCACATAATTTTCTTAATTCGTATGATAATTTCTGGCCCGACAGAAATCGAGTTAGCTTGGCTGTGTGGGCTGGATTATGGCATCATCGCTTGATCAAATCCATTTTTGAACAGTAAGATTGCTCCTGTGTGCTTGAAGATATTTTGGGAGATTGCAGTGAGTTGTTTGTTTCCAGTCTGGATTGGAGGGGATCCTCCTTCTACTACAAACTTACCTTTATCAACTTAGAAATTATCCAGAAATTAATCTTTACCACATCTTACGTAAATCTCATACTATATAAATTAATTTCCAAACTTTCCTTTTTATTATTGTTGTTAATTGATTATGTCACATGCATGTGAGTGATGACTTACGCCTTGTTTGGGGAGAAATTTTTTTAACTAAAATAGTTAAAAAGGTTATAATGTCACATTTTATATATTAGTTAATCATTTTTTTCTCACCATTATCTATTTAATTAAAAAAATTATTTTAAATATACTAATGTTTTTCATCTCATACAAAAGTTAAAAAATGACTAAACAAAGTTTCCAGAAATTTCAAAGCCAAGAGTAATCAATAACCATGCATTCATGTTGTTTCGCAAAAAAGCAAAATAAAATAAACAAGTTATAATTATCAGATTAATTTAATTTTTTTTATAAATAATATACATAAATAATTTTACAAAATAAATAATTTAAATTATCAAAACGGAATCTGTAATAAAATGAGCCCAAATAACACTATCTAGTCCAAATCATGGATTAGAAGCAATATCAATAATCCTATAACATTTCCCAAATGATTAAAAAAGATTTAGATCATAATCTATTAATTTATATGAAATACCCGTGAGACCCGCATAAAATATCACAATAACTTATTTATGCCTTTGCCACACAAGTCACATGAACTAATCTTTCATTCAAAATTATTTCCCCTTCCCTTTTCATTTACCTTGGTGATAGTGTCCTTGGGTTATTCATGTAACTTGTACAACATTTTTTTTTTTTTTGAACAACACTAGTTCATTTCTTCTTGTTTTCTGGCAAGAACAAATGAAGATGCTTCCTCATTATTGCATGAAGGAGCCATAATGCATATGCCCAGTTGTGATCACCTTTTTTCTTATGTTTAGGTTTTGAAAATGTGTTAATGTTTGTTGTTTCATAAAAAAATATATATTTCAAATAAATTTTCCTACGCTATGCACTACTTTTTTTTTTTAATATATATTTTATAGAACTATCACGGTAAGTTTATATATATATATATATATTAAAAAAATAAAAATATTATTTATTTTTAATAGTACTACTAAGTGAGATCTTAATTAATGATAGGAGAGACGTTAGGGTTGTTTTTAGTGTTGGCAAAGCATATAAAATATGTAAAAATAATTTAAATTATATAAATAATATATCAGATTATAAATCTTTTATTATTTAATATTTATTATTGGCAACCTTTAAAATTGGCCCTTATTAATACATTACGTTGGAAAATTCTTTTCGTAGTAATTTATGCATTTTTCAATGGCAGACCATGTGCACATTGGGCCCGACTTAGGCAATAATTAAATGATTTCGGAGCATCACAGGCTAATGTCTATTCACATGGTGGTCATAATTGAGGGAGATTTTATTTACACCTAAAATCTTAAATTTTAAATATATCTTGTTTAATTATTTAAATTTTTTTTACTCTCATTATATTCTATTATTTTTTCAAATTATTCTCAAGATAAACCTAAATAATAAATAATAAATAATAAATAAATTAAAAAAATTAAAATATTTCAAAAACTTTTTAATATAGAAAATAATTCTCTAATACAAAAAAAAAAAAAAAAAAAAAACTTTTACATTATAAATTATTCACAAAAATGCTCATAGAAAATTAAAAATCAAACTTATAAGTACATAAACATCAGACACTAATAAGAAAGAGTAATTCTCAAATAATGTATTATTTAAATGATAAAATAAAAACAACTCCAATAATATATCATCATTAATTTAACTATTGAGCACTTTAATTTTTGTCAAAAAAACGATATAGAAAATAATTGATGTTACTCTACAAAAATTGTGAAATCCCTTTATATGAATACTTACCTCCTTTTTGATGCGTTACTTCAAAAACTATTTTGATTATTACTCGCATCCATTATTTGATTTTGTTCAAACTTTCTTCTAGAGTTTAGGGTTTTAAAATAATAAAAAACAATGATATTGATCATGATGATGGTGAGTTTTGGTATGGTGAATTAGAGTTTTGGAGGGAGGATGAAGAAGAAGAAGAAGAAGAAGAAAAAACTTTGATCTCTTAAGGAAGAAGATGCAGAGATTTGAATAAGAATAACTGATTAGGGTGTATCATGAGAAAAAAAAATTATTTTAGGATTTAATATGTATTGTCCTTATTAATAAATTCATATTAAGATATAATAAGAATTAAAATTTATAAATTTAAATCGGGCGTACTAAACATATTTTGAGTTCAAATAGAATCTCTCCATAATTAATAATAAAAATAGAGGAAATAATATATTATCCTTAGAGTATTACTATTTAGATTTAAAAGTTAGATTCATTTTTTTATATTTATATCAAAAAAATAAAGAACTGAGAATTAAATATTTTTTTATTCTCAATTAATATTTTTTTCACAAATCACTGTATCTACAAACGTTTGTCTAAAAAAAATTTTGATTTAAAAACCCCTACCTAGGGATGGCAATTTGAACTTGACCCGACGGGGACCCAACCCCTTACCCTAATTAGAGCGGTTTTTCCTTGAAAAATACCCCCCGACGGGCCGGGGATGGTATTTAAAGATAAATCCCCGATAATGTTCGGGCCGGGGACGGTAATACATTTCCCAGTCCCGTTCCCGGCCCCGCCCCCGACACCCGCGCCCGTTTTTTTCCCGAAGTAAAATTACTATTTTACCCCTGTCTATATATATTTGTGTGTCTGCTGCTCTGCTCCCTCACACAATCACACTCACACACGGCTTCGTTCGCGTGAGAAAAATGAGGAGAGAGAGAGAGAGAGAAGAAAGTCAATCCTCACCGATCTCCTCCGCCGAGAAAAGAGCTGTCCTCTTCACAGTGCCGCTCCTCCGCCACCCTCCTCTGCAGATCTACTTCGCCGCCCTCCTCCGCGATCTCCTCCACCGCCCGACTCTTTCCGTCTCTCTTTCTCTATGTGTTATATATATATATTAGATTGCAGCTAAGATCTGCGAGATCGATGATGATCAGTTGTTGTTGATATGTTTTTTTTTTTTTTGATCTGTTCTTTTTTTTTTTTTTGTGATCTGCTGTTGTTTTTTGTTGAGCCGTTGTTGTTGATAATGATCTATGATGGTCTGTTGCTGTTCTTCTCTCTTTTTCACCATGTGATTTTTTTTTTTGATCCTCCATAGAGCTTCAAAGCAGTTTTGAAAGAAAAAAAAAAAAGGTCATGGATTTTTTGGGGTCTGGGAAACCCGATCCCCGTTAAGGGACGGGGGTGGGGGGAGGTGATGGTTCTCCTTCAAGGATCAGGGACGGGGACGGGAAATTTTGTATCTTCGGGGATCGGGGACGGGGAGTGTAATCCCCGGCCCCGCCCGGCCCGTAGCCATTCCTAGTTCATACATGAATTCAAGAGAATTGAGCTAAGAGTTGCAAGAATTAAGCTTAAGAAATGGAAATGAAGATCAATTCATACATGCATGTTCATTTCATTGCATTTGGAGCATGTTTTCTAAGAAATTCTCTCATGCATGTAATAAATTGAGCTTAGTTGTAAGAATTCATCATGTTTTACACCCTCTTATCTCATTTGATTATGTTTTGGAAATTTTGAACCCAAGTCAATACATGCATGGTGTGTGTGCCCATAATTCAAGTTTGAAATTTGAAGAATCCACTTGCTTTTGGGACTTGATTTTGAGTAATGATTCTTACTTCATGATGTTATGCAAGTTTACAAGAGTTTCCTTAAGTTTTTGGCCCAAGAAACCATAATTTACAGCTTTGGGGTTGAATTTGAAGCTTGGAAGCAATTTTGAAAATTCTAGAATTCTACTTCCACGCTCGAGCGACAAATCCTGCGCTCGAGCAACCACCTTTATTTTTTAACTTCCGCTCGAGCGACCAAAAGTCCGCTCGAGCGTAAAATGCACACTCTTAGAAGTTTGCGTGTTTTGCAGACCGCTTGAGCGACAAAAGTTGCGCTCGAGCGAGGGTATGAGTCTCACGCTCATGCGAGTGTCGAGCGAGCATCAAGCGGAAAAATTAAGTAACCAGCACTTTTGCAAAGTTTACAGACCGCTCGAATGAAAAAATGTGCGCTCGAGCGACCACTCGCATTTTGCATGTCCGCTCGAGCGAAGAAAGCTACGCTCGAGCGAGACCCCTGTTTTCAGCAATTTTGTTAAGTGTTTTCACGTGCATTTTAGCATTCTCATTGCATACTAGGCATTCTTAGGCCAAGATTGAGACACCATAATGAGGATAAGAAGTAGAAACACACCAAGATAAGAAAGAATTAAGTTAATGTTTCCGGGTGTGTAATTCAGTACGTGTTCATTTTGTAACTGTGTAGGTCACGCGCTACAGGACGCCTGATTTGCTCATTCTATTTGTTTGCCTTGAAGCCATCTGTTAATTGTGAGTAATAACTCTGTAAAGTTATGTTTAATTATAAGTATTTTCTGACTGATATGATACGATCTGTTTTCTGAAATGTTATTTTATGAATCATGAATAAATGTCTACTTTTCTGAAATGTATTTGTGGCATCCTTAGTTCATGTGGCCCTCACCCGGGGGTAACAATACCGTGGTTTATATTCACATGGCCCTTTCCCGAGGGTAACAATACTGAGGCCTCGTAGACATCCCATTTTTTACGTCCCTTTAAGACTTGGATGTTCTTGCAGGTACATCCGATCATGAGTCTATTTGATTTCCGAACGCTCGAAGTTTCTAGCGGAATGCCACAGCTTTGAGCATTTCAAACCCTGCATCCATTTTGTCTCATCTTTGGACGTGCTTAGGTCTTTTCAGCATGAAGTTTCAGATAGCCTGCCAGCCATCCTTGGAGGCTGTCGGCCACCACTTCTCCTTTGTCGGCCATTGATGTGCCCTGATGGCCATCAATGAAGCCTTGCTGGCCATCACTAATGGCCGGCCGGCCACCAGTGTTTCCTGTAGATATTTTGTGATATTTTGTGCCAGCTGTTTGCAGAGATTCATGCATCTTCCAACACGTATATGGCTGGATGTTTGTGAGGAAATTTTGTGTTTTCTATATATAGGACCCCTCTCTCTCATGTGAGGGGGTTAGAAAAATTTGAGACATAAAATTTTCTCTCTCTCTCTCTCTCTCTCTCTCTCTCTCTCTCTCTCTCTCTCTCTTGCAAATTTGTGTGTGTTTGCTTAGTTTCTCTGCACTTTAGCCTAGATCTCCTAAGCCAAATCCTCTCACCTTTGAGTTGAGGTTACTTGGGGCCTTCTTGGAGCTCTTGGAGGTGGTTTTGGCTTGAACTTGTGCCTAAAAGTGTTCTTTGCTTCAAGAGGTAGAATGCTAGTTTTGTTAGCTTGCTTTTAATACTTGTTTTTTCTGTCTTCTTTCATCTGTTTTGAGGCTAGTTTTAAACTGTGAAAGATCTGTTTTTATGAGTTAGAAGTGTTGGTTTGAGGCCATTTTTGGTTAAAGGGTAGCTCACCCTTCTTGCTTATTTGCTTGTAAAGGTTTTTGTGCCTTTGTTCATCACTTTCAAACCAAATTTTTTGGGCCTTTTAACCACTGAATTTCAGAGGTTTTTCAGTGGTAAAAAACTCATTTTGAAGTCCAAAATTGGAGGGGTTAGCCTCCCCTCCTTGTGTCTTGTTTGCATGCCTAGTTAACTCCATATATTAGCTTATTGTTTTAGCTTTTTGTGGCTTAAGTCCAGCATGTTTTAGACTATATTTAAGGCTATTTTGCCTATGTGTTTGGTTATTTGTCTCATTTGGGCCTTGCATGGCATGGTTGTAGTGTTAATTCCTTCACTAGTTCAGTGTTTTAAGGCTTCAACTATCATTGGTTTGAGTTGGTTGCATGTTTTAGTGCTTTTAGTACTCATTTCCAGTACCTGATCATATCTACAACCTTCCCCCTTTCTCGGTTTTATTTTTGTTTTGAAAGTGGTTTAAACCATTTGATTGTTTAAAACATGAAATTAAGATGTTTATGCTTAATGGTTTAATCTCTTTTGGAATTCATTACCAACGACACGAGGTCTCTTTCATGCTTAAAACAACCTTTGGTTTGAGCTTTCTTTCCATTTAGAGGACATTCACTAATGGACTAAGTGATTAAGGAATGACTTGGTAATTAAAATGTATAAACAAAATTGGCAAATAAAAGAGGCAAGATAAGCATTCATTGTGTTGCATCGTATGTGTTCAAACTGAACGTTAGTTTGAACACAAGGAAAATTGGGCATTTCATACTCAAAAGTGATGAAATGTGCCACTTTCCTTGGTCTCCATTGCCCTTGATCATGCATGATAGGGTAGTGGACTTGTTGGTCATATTTGTGCATTTATCGAAATTGTACAACTTGGATCTTTGGCCATCATGCAATGAACTTGCTTGATTGGTGGTTTTGGATCCAAATGTGTTACTCCTTTGAGATTTTGAGATGATAAGGAGGGATACAGTACAAACTCCTTGGAAAAATCTCATTTTTGCTATGTTTGTGCTCTGTTGCAGCATGGTGATCCAATGCACCACCAGTGGCCAACAGTGCATCATTTTTGGCCGACAGTACACCTTTTTGGCCGGCAGATGGCCGGCAGCAGCCATTCATGCCCGGCAAGCCACTGATGTAAACCTCAACATGATTTTGGTAAGGTGAAACAGAAAGGTTTTAGAAGTGTTCAACCCTGCAAACAGAGGCTTTCGAGAGCAAAACGATGGTCTTCCCGAGCGAGAACCAAGCATGTGCATTTTCCACTTCCCAAGGCAGAGCAGTGGTAGCATAGTTTAATATCTTAAATGCTTAGTTTGTGTAAATTTGTGTTTTAAATTAATTAATTAGTTTACTAGTTAGTTGAAGTGTTGTAATAATTAGTAATTAGCTTAGCTAGTTATTCATTTGGTTTGTAATATTTAGTCTAAGTAGCTTAATTAGATTAACTTTAGCTTAGCTTAGATTAGCTTAGCTCTTATTCATTCGGACCCTCCTTCGCGAGGGCATAATGTTGTAATAAGTGTGCGTGCGTATGTGTATGTCTTCCAACCCCACGTCTTTCTCCCTTTTATTTAATCGCTTTTGATGGTTAGATTAGGGATCATATTTTAATTAGCATATCACATGCTTACATCCATTCATCTTGTCTTGCATGCACCGAGACTCGGCGCATCATTCAAACTGCATCGTAATTTCAAAATCTTATTTGAATACGTGTTTAATCGCATGTTGTTCAAATCAATTTATATGCCATATTAGAAGCCAAACCTATTAATTGTATATTGCATGTGTTGCATTAGGCATCTTGTATAGTTAAGATCATGCATCTTTCTAACTAGTTTCTGTTTTAGCTCGGAGTACTAGGTGAGTTTTTACGCTTTAGCATACTTGCATAAGTGTGAATGTTGCCATGATTAGCATGCTTGCCATGATTAGCATGCTTGCCATAAGGCTATCTGCTTAAATGTTAAATTACATGAATGCTTGTGGATGAAGGCTCGTTGCTTGAATTGGAACGATTCAACAAAAGTGCATTTTAAGCCCACTTTGTTGAGTGGCAAATCGTGTTTTAAGCCCACTATGTTTGGTAGCAAATTCGCAATCTTTAAGCCCACTTGAGGTGGCAAATTCAAATCATTTTCGTAAACAAACATGAGTTGAATTGTTCCAAATTGAGTAAATTAGTCTATACTTGCTTGTGCGCATCACATAGTAAAGCTAGCTTAATAACCGGAATAAGAACACATAATGTTTATAAAAGATCATGTCATGGTTAGTAGAGGCCGATCTTTGATTGGGCGAGCGGGGTGCTCATTCATGACCTTCCCCTCTCGTACCTAAGTTCCCGAGCCGAGACAACTTTGGTGATGACGAACACGTGGCCTTTGGCACGAGTCATGGGTTTCCTAAATTTTCCCAAATAAAATATTTAAGTGGCGACTCTGTATCTGGCAAAGCAGTCCAAATTTTGGCATTATTTGATTTAAAATCGATTTTCCAAAAAGATTTTCCGGATTTGGACTCTTTAGTATTTATCAACTTCACATTGCACTTATGAGACTAGATTTAGAATCGCGGGAGTTCGAACTGTGAGGCTTTTCATTTCAAACCTTCCGAAAGGGGGGCGCAAAAAAAGGCGTGCCATAGTTTATGGCGACTTCACTGGGAATTTAGAGAACTTGACTCGAACTCATGATATGTTGTTTTATCTATCCTTATGTGTTTCTTTGCATTTGCATTGGTGCGCCTAAGTCATAGTGTTTACCATTTGCTATTCCTGAGCGGTTCGCCGGAGGCTTGCTTGGAAAAGCTTCCCAAAAGGCTGACCGGTTGCGGGCTCTGCCACGATGGGAACACAACCCTTGGATCTGGACAACCACTGTACCGTTTGATCCTCCTTTCACTTCTCGGTGTTAGGTATGAGAGGTATATTAGGTAGTCTTGCTGAGGTACCCTTTTTGACCAATCGACCTAGTTGCATATCGGAAACCATAGAGACTGTTCAAAACTAGGACATGTTGCTTACCCGAATGCAGGAATTGTATGAATCTGAATGCTTACCCGAATGTTTTTTTGATACCAATGTTAATTCTATCTAAATAATTACAATGATAAGGGGTCAGTGTAATTTCCCAAACATTAAGGGGTGATACGTATTAAACCCAAACCTTAGGGGTATAAGTGTAGTTTACCATTTTTTTTATTAGCGAAGGTCCCTTGATGAAATATCTTTGTGATCATATCAGAGAAATTTATTTGGTGTTTCTTAGTCAAAATTGAAATTTCTCTGAGTTCAAAGAAATTTCGCTATAAAAATTGAAATTTCTCTATGTTGGGACCGAAATTTATCTAAGTCAGACGAAATTTCTCTGAATTGAATTTTTTTCTATGAAAATGTTGAGGGACCTTAGCTACTATGAAAATATTGTGTGTCATTTATTTTATAAAATCTTAATATCAGGAATCTTAATAAAAATTTCCCTTAATCTTATGGTTTAATTTGTGGTAATTTTATGTTTAATTTAAAATATTATTAAATAAGAAATTGGGTTAAAATTAAAATAATTTTATGGTAATAAATTAGGTGTTTAGTTTTGTCACGACCCAAATGCGCCTCTAAAAGTTCGGATCATAACCAACAAGTAATCACTTGATTACCTTAGGCCTCAAACAAACATATAGAATAATTATAATAATGGGGTCATAAGCGGAAACATAACGCAAATGAAGAAGTCCATTAAGCCATGCCAACATGATCAAGATTATACAGCTTACAACATAACACATTCATATATTTGCATGACCATGCAGAAACTTATGTACCAATAAGAATTCCATACATATGGTTTACATAGCCCAAGATCATAAGCAAAATGAACTAAAACTCATAACAAAATGTAAGTAAAAAACCAAAAGCTCCATCTTGGAGACTCGACCAAGCAGGTTGACAAAAATAACTCCTGAGGCAGTGTAATAACCCTCGCCACTATTTACCGATTAACTACCGAATACTGCTAAACTGAGACTAATTATGATAAGTAATGGAACAGATTGAAATACTGAACTAATCGACTGAAATCTGAAACTGATTGATTGACTGTATCTGTTTAAATGCATTTCTATCTGTTTGACTGTTTGACTATCTGTTCATATTTTTATGTTTAAACTGCAAATTGAAGGCCTTACCGGCGGCCGAATCTAAAATCGATTGATGTTTTGAGATCATTGGAATTTATATGATTTTATGGTTTATTTAATTGAAAACTGGTTTGGTATGATTAAATTAGATTAAATAACATTGTATTACAAAGTTCATGTATTTACCAACTTGCCCTATTAGTGGACCACTACCTAGCATCTATTGAAGCCTTATTACATTACAACAAAACATTTCATCAGGCCATTTTGAGTGTTCTAGCCGACCATAGAGAGAGAGAGACTTAGAAGATTGTTTTCATCTAGGCATTACTTGGTGATCTTGAAGAAATTGAAGTGTAGATTGTCAATTGAGCTTCTAGACTTGCATTTGAAGACTTAGGTAAGGGATTCAACCTCTTAATTGTGTTTTTAAGTTGACCCTTGCATGGTTCTTGTCATTTTAAAGAGTTAAGTAAAGAATTGGTTCAATAGTGTTGAATTGAAGCTTAATTGTTGCATGCATGTTACCATTCTTGGGTTTTGAGGTTGTAAGTTCATAATTCCTCACATGCATGTTCATAATATTGTTATAGTTCATGTTGTCATCATGTTTTTGCAAGATTTGAGCTCATTTGAGCAAGCATTGAAGCTTTAAAATGGTTTAAATTCATGTATGTTTGCATGTTCTTCATGTCCATGAAAATTGGTTTGAAATTTGGATTTAATTGAGTTACCCTTGGGCTTTGATTTTACAAATTGATCTTTGAAACATATAATATTATGTGTTTACAAGTGTTTTCCAGGTTTTCAGCCCAAGAGGATCGATTTTAATGCATTTAAACTTGATTTGAGCTTGGAAGTTCGAATCTGGAAATTCCAGATTTTGGAATCCCGCTCGAGCGGGAAATTCGTGCTCCCAGTACTTTGCACTGTTTTGAAGTCTGCTCGAGCGGAAGAATTGACGCTCGAGCGGCACCTTGTGTCTTATGCTCGAGCGGCTATCGAGCGCCTATCGAGCGTGATTTTCGAGCATCCAGTACTTTTGCCATGTTTTGCATTACGCTCGAGCGTGGGAAGTGACGCTCGAACGGAAACCTTTTTCTGCACGTCCGCTCGAGCGGGGAAACCACGCTCGAGCGGGAGCTCTGTTTTCTGAAAATTCTTCAAAATGTTTTAAAGTGCATCTTTGCATCCTCATTCCATCCTAGGCATTCTTAGGCCTAGTTTAAGACATCTTAATGTGGATATAGATGTAGAACACACCGAGGCAATTAGGGATTAAGGTGTTATCTTTCCCAACTGTGTAGCTTAGTGTGTGTTCGTTCTGTAAACTGTGTAGGGTTGGCATCGGGAGACGCGCTCTAGCCTAATTGTAGCCCAGAACTCTGTGAGTAACGCTTGTATAAAGATATGTTCAACTGAGAATGTTTTCTGACTGTTTAACTGAACTGTTTTCCGAATCGATACTGTTAATCGAATGAATGTATGTCCTATATTCTGAACTGTATTGTGGCATCCTTAGCAATTACTGTTTACTGTTACTATTACAGAGATTTCTGTCGGTTCCCTTGCTGGAACCACTATTGTTTACTGATTGATGGCCATCATTAACTATTCGGTCTTTCAAGACCTACTGTTTACTGTACTGCTATGCTAATGGATGTACCACATATAACTGAATGACTGATATACTGAATTAATGAACTGTTTTCATTACTATAAGGACATTCATTCTTAACCTCTTTACGCATTATGTTATTCACTGGCTTTAGCTCACTATTTATATATATATATATATATATATATACATGTAGGTGTTCAGGCACCAGACCGGAGCTAGGAGCGTGGGTTAGACTCCTTTTTGTCAAGCCAGCTACTGTGCCTCACTGCGAGGTTCCGAGCCTGCCAAGTTATGGCTTAGGGGTGTTTTAGTCCCTTGTCTGTCTCTGTATCTGTCTGGTTTACTATATATACTGTATGGACTGTTATTACTATTTAATAGGGATTAGGTCCCTGAACTGAATGATTGTATATATGTACATACTGTTTTGTCACTGACTATATATATCTATGAAAAATCTTTTTGCATACAGACTGTCACAGCTCATTGGACATTGTTTATTTACTGTTTTGGCTTCTGCCATACCCCTATACTCTGTTTTACTGTATTACTGTTAAGCAGGCCTTCGGTAATCTCGGGTTACTGGCCGGTTACGGTGCTGAACCCATAGGGGCGGGTTTGGGTCGTAACAGAGTGGTATCAGAGCGATACTTACCACGAGTTATACCGCACACACGTGTCCAAATGAGCTATAGGGTGTCCTAGAAAAGCAATTAGGGCATCGCATGAGCATGATAAGTGTGTGTAGCCATGACATGACTGAATATATGGTAATATGATAAACTGTTTAAGTATGCAACTGCTTATGTTAATAACTATTATAACTTCTTATAGTGAAATGGATAATACAAGAACTGCAAACGAATCTGAATCCTCATCCTCTGAGGCAAGAATGGCAAGACTGGAGAGAATGATGAAATTAATAACTGAAAGACTAGATCAACAACAGAACCAACAGCCCCCACCTCCTCCTCCTCCGGTACAGTCGGAACAGAATGTCAATGTTAATGATGGGGACATAATTGCTCTCACCCACAAGTTCAGCAAAATGAAACCACCATCCTTTCAGGGAGGTCTTGAACCGCTAATAGCTGAAGCATGGGTTTTAGAGACTGAGAAATTGTTTGAGGTTTTTCCGTGCTCTGAAGCACATAAAGTACTGCTGGCCACCTTTACTCTGCAAGAAGAGGCTAGAAGGTGGTGGATGCTTATCCGTGATGACAACACTGTAATGACTTGGGCTCAATTCAAAAGAGCCTTCTTCGAGAAATACTTCCCTCAGTGTGTCAGGGACAGAAAGGTGACTGAATTTGAACAATTGAAACAGGGCACAATGTCCGTTGCTGAATATGAAACAAAGTTCACCGAGCTTGCTAGATATGCACCACACATGGTGGACACTGATTACAAGAAGGCCAAAAAGTTTGAAG
This sequence comes from Camellia japonica, assembly GCA_030407325.1. Taxonomy (NCBI): domain Eukaryota; kingdom Viridiplantae; phylum Streptophyta; class Magnoliopsida; order Ericales; family Theaceae; genus Camellia; species Camellia japonica. The sequence continues at coordinate 28,472,746 of JAPPVO010000002.1, forward strand.
GCGGCCTGAATGTTGCCATACTGGACAGAATTAATGTTTTGAAGCTAGCCCCAGCCAAGGGAGTGGTTTCATGCCACCCTGTTCCGAGTGTGGTAAGAATCACAAGGGAGTTTGTTATAAAATCTCTGGTGCTTGTTACAGGTGTGGCAAAGTGGGCCACACGGTCAAAGATTGCCCTTCCACTCCTCAGGGGCATAGTAAAGCTGCAGGTAGCGCCGCAGCATCAACTGTTGCACCAAAACCGAACCCTAAGGCTACTGGGAAAAAGCCTATGAGGCAGGACCGAGTGTTCGCCCTAGTACCGGGAGATGTGCAGAATACCGAGACCGTAGTGTCAGGTATTCTCTCTATTTGTACTCAAAATGCATATATACTGATTGATTCGGGGTCTACACATTCTTATGTATCGCATGCTTTCTCGCGAAAATTGAATAGACCCTTAGAACCCATGAATTATCTGTTAGCTGTATCATCACCCGTTAGGGGATCCATGACTTGTGCATACATGTACCCTGCTTGTGAAATTATTGTCGGAGATGCACATTTGTTTATTGACTTACTACCACTGAACATTAACCATTTTGATGTAATATTGGGGATGGACTGGTTAACGAAATATCATGCCACCATAGACTGTGTAACGAAACAAGTAGTTTTCCGTCCACCGGGTTTATCTGAATTTGTGTTTAATGGGGTTGGAGTAGTACCTCCTCCGTATTTGATTTCATCTGTGAAAGCTGTTATTGATTAGAAATGGGTGTAAAGGGTATCTGTGTTCTGTATTGACTGTATCTACTGATGATAATGCTAATGTGAACAGTATTCCCATAGTCAGAGAATTCCCAGATGTTTTTCCAGATAATCTGCTAGGGGATTTGATTGACAGAGAGATTGAATTCACCGTCGATGTGATTCCAGGTACCCAGCCAGTATCTAAAACTCCTTACCGTATGGCCCTGACTGAACTGAAAGAATTGAAAGTGCAACTGCAAGAACTGTTAGACAAAACAGTTCATCAGGCCTAGTACCTCACCGTGGGGCGCACCTGTCTTGTTTGTGAAAAAGAAAGACGGCTCACTGAGACTATGTATCGATTACCGTGAACTGAACAAGGTAACTATGAAAAATAAATATCCATTACCGCGTATTGATGACCTGTTTGATCAGTTACAGGGTGCTCAAGTATTTTCTAAGATTGATCTCAGATCCGGATATCATCAGCTGAAAGTTAAACCAGAAGACATTGACAAAACTGCTTTTCGAACGAGGTATGGACATTATGAATTTTTACTTATGCCTTTCGGAGTTACCAATGTACCTACTGCATTTATGGACCTCATGAACAGAATTTTTAAACCATTCTTCGATGACTTTATTGTTGTATTCATTAATGACATTCTGATTTATTCCAAAAGTATAGCAGAACATGAACATCATCTGAGACTTGCTCTGCAGACCCTAAGAGAACAGAAACTTTATGCTAAACTGTCTAAATGTGAATTTTGGCTTGATCATGTTATGTTTTTGGGACATGTTATTAGCAATGATGGAATTTCAGTTGATCCACAGAAAATTGAAGCAATAGTAAATTGGCCTAGACCAACAAATGTGACAGAAGTCCGAAGCTTTTTGGGTTTGGCTGGATATTACAGAAGATTTGTCAAAGATTTCTCCAAAATTGCCTTACCGTTGACTCAATTAACTCAGAAGGGGATATCATTTGACTGGACCGACCAAAGGGAATCAGCATTCCAAGAGTTGAAAACCCGACTTGTGACTGCACCGGTTCTTACCCTACCTTCAAGTACATATGGTTATACTGTATTTAGTGATGCTTCTCATAAGGGTTTGGGATGTGTTTTAATGCAGAATGGGAGAGTTATTGCCTATGCCTCCCGACAACTGAGACCGCATGAAAAGAACTACCCAACCCATGATCTAGAACTTGCTGCAGTAGTATTCACCCTAAAAATCTGGCGTCACTATCTTTATGGGGCGACATGTGAAGTATATACCGACCACAAGAGTCTGAAATATTTCTTCACACAGAAAGAACTGAACATGAGACAGCGGAGATGGCTAGAACTGATTAAAGACTATGACCTACAGATTTTGTACCATCCGGGAAAAGTCAACACCGTTACTGATGCATTGAGTCAGAAATCGATTGGGAACCTAGCTTGTTTGCTCACCGGGCAGAAAGAATTGCTTTGTGACCTTGAAAAATCTGAAATTGAAATTGTTTTGCGGGAACCAGGTGGAACAATAGCTGCTATTTCTGCTCAACCGACACTGATTGAAGAAGTTAAAGAGAAACAGCAATTGGATGACTTCTTGAAGAAGATCATCGAATAAAGGGAGTCTAAACCAAGACCGGGGTTCAAATTTGAAAGTAATGTATTGAAATTTCAAGGAAGACTGTGTGTACCGAATGATTCTGAACTGAAAAGGAGAATTCTGCAAGAGGGCCACAACTCAAAATTTTCTATCCATCCAGGAAATACGAAAATGTACCAAGACTTGAAACTGAATTTCTGGTGGCCGGGAATGAAGAAAGAAATTGCTGATTTCGTAGCAAAATGTCTTCATTGCCAACAAGTCAAAGCTGAACATCAACGACCCGCAGGCTTATTGTAGCCCTTACCCATACCGGAGTGGAAATGGGAACATATTACTATGGATTTTATTGTGGGATTGCCTCGCTCCAGTAAAGGTATGGACTCAATTTGGGTTATTGTTGATAGACTGACTAAATCTTCTCACTTCTTACCTGTTAAGACAATTTATAATGCGGACAAATTGGCTATACTCTATATGATGAAATTGTTAGACTGCATGGGGTGCCTGTGTCCATTGTTTTTGACAGAGATTCGAAGTTTACATCGAGATTCTGGCAAAGCTTATAGACTGCATTGGGTACTGAACTAAGACTGAGTAGTGCCTATCATCCTCAAACAGATGGCCGGTCAGAAAGGACCATCCAGACTCTGGAGGATTTACTGAGAATGTGCGTCCTTGATTTTCGGGGAAACTGGGAAAGCCATTTGCCTTTAGCTGAATTCGCCTACAACAACAGTTATCATTCGAGTATTGGTATGGCGCCTTTCGAGGCATTGTATGGCAGAAAATGTAGATCTCCGATTTGCTGGGCAGAAGTTGGAGATGGGCCTTTGCTTGGGCCCGAGATTGTATATGAAACGACTGAGAAAGTAAAACTGATACAACAGAGACTGAAAACTGCACAGAGCAGACAGAAAAGTTATGCTGATGTCAGAAGACGAGACAAAGAGTATGAAGTGGGTGATCACGTTTTTGTGAAAGTGACACCGATGAAAGGCCAGACTCGTTTTGGAGTCAAAGGCAAGCTAGCGCCGAGATATGTCGGACCGTATGAGATTATTGAGAAAATCAATCCGGTGGCGTATCAAGTTGCGCTTCCTCCTGAAATGGAGCATATGCATAACGTCTTCCACATTTCTATGTTGAGGGACTACCTCCGAGATCCTTTCCATGTGATAGAGCCTACTCGTGTAGTGTTGAGTGATGACTACACTTACGAGGAACGACCCGTTCAGATTGTAAACAGACGGATCAAAAAGTTGAGAAACAAAAAGTTCCCGTTAGTGAAAGTTGACTAGCAAAACCATGGTGGCATGTATGCCACTTGGGAAAGGGAAGATGACATGGCTAAAAGATATCTTGAACTGTTCCCACTGAATCCTGTTTTCTTCCAGAATGAAGGTAATTCGAGTTTAGAGGACTAAACTCTTTTTAAGGAAGGGAGACTGTAACAACCCTCACCACTGTTTACCGATTAACTACCGAATACTGCTAAACTGAGACTAATTATGATAAGTAATGGAACAGATTGAAATACTGAACGAATCGACTGAAATCTGAAACTGATTGATTGACTGTATCTGTTTAAATGCATTTCTATCTGTTTGACTGTTTGACTATCTGTTCATATTTTTATGTTTAAACTGCAAATTGAAGACCTTACCGGCGGCCGAATCTAAAATTGATTGATGTTTTGAGATCATTGGAATTTATATGATTTTATGGTTTATTTAATTGAAAACTGGTTTGGTATGATTAAATTAGATTAAATAACATTGTATTACAAAGTTCATGTATTTACCAACTTGCCCTATTAGTGGACCACTACCTAGCATCTATTGAAGCCTTATTACATTACAACAAAACATTTCATCAGGCCATTTTGAGTGTTCTAGCCGACCATAGAGAGAGAGAGACTTAGAAGATTGTTTTCATTTAGGCATTACTTGGTGATCTTGAAGAAATTGAAGTGTAGATTGTCAATTGAGCTTCTAGACTTGCATTTGAAGACTTAGGTAAGGGATTCAACCTCTTAATTGTGTTTTTAAGTTGACTCTTGCATGGTTCTTGTCATTTTAAAGAGTTAAGTCAAGAATTGGTTCAATAGTGTTGAATTGAAGCTTAATTGTTGCATGCATGTTACCATTCTTGGGTTTTGAGGTTGTAAGTTCATAATTCCTCACATGCATGTTCATAATATTTTATAGTTCATGTTGTCATCATGTTTTTTGCAAGATTTGAGCTCATTTGAGCAAGCATTGAAGCTTTAAAATGGTTTAAATTCATGCATGTTTGCATGTTCTTCATGTCCATGAAAATTGGTTTGAAATTTGGATTTAATTGAGCTACCCTTGGGCTTTGATTTTACAAATTGATCTTTGAAACATATAATATTATGTGTTTACAAGTGTTTTCCAGGTTTTCAGCCCAAGAGGATCGATTTTAATGCATTTAAACTTGATTTGAGCTTGGAAGTTAGAATCTGGAAATTCCAGATTTTGGAATCCCGCTCGAGCGGGGAAAGTGGCGCTCGAGCGGGAAATTCGTGCTCCCAGTACTTTGCACTGTTTTGAAGTCTGCTCGAGCGGAAGAATTGACGCTCGAGCGGCACCTTGTGTCTTACGCTCGAGCGGCTATCGAGCGTGATTTTCGAGCATCCAGTACTTTTGCCATGTTTTGCATTACGCTCGAGCGTGGGAAGTGACGCTCGAACGGAAACCTTTTTCTGCACGTCCGCTCGAGCGGGGAAACCCACGCTCGAGCGGGAGCTCTGTTTTCTGAAAATTCTTCAAAATGTTTTAAAGTGCATCTTTGCATCCTCATTCCATCCTAGGCATTCTTAGGCCTAGTTTAAGACATCTTAATGTGGATATAGATGTAGAACACACCGAGGCAATTAGGGATTAAGGTGTTATCTTTCCCAACTGTGTAGCTTAGTGCTGTTCGTTCTGTAAACTGTGTAGGGTTGGCATCGGAGACGCGCTCTAGCCTAATTGTAGCCCAGAACTCTGTGAGTAACGCTTGTATAAAGATATGTTCAACTGAGAATGTTTTCTGACTGTTTAACTGAACTGTTTTCCGAATCGATACTGTTAATCGAATGAATGTATGTCCTATATTCTGAACTGTATTGTGGCATCCTTAGCAATTACTGTTTACTGTTACTATTACAGAGATCTCTGTCGGTTCCCTTGCTGGAACCACTATTGTTTACTGATTGATGGCCATCATTAACTGTTCGGTCTTTCAAGACCTACTGTTTACTGTACTGCTATGCTAATGGATGTACCACATATAACTGAATGACTGATATACTGAATTAATGAACTGTTTTCATTACTATAAGGACATTCATTCTTAACCTCTTTACGCATTATGTTATTCACTGGCTTTAGCTCACTATTTATATATATATATATATATATACATGTAGGTGTTCAGGCACCAGACCGGAGCTAGGAGCGTGGGTTAGACTCCTTTTTGTCAAGCCAGCTACTGTGCCTCACTGCGAGGTTCCGAGCCTGCCAAGTTATGGCTTAGGGGTGTTTTAGTCCCTTGTCTGTCTCTGTATCTGTCTGGTTTACTATATATACTGTATGGACTGTTATTACTATTTAATAGGGATTAGGTCCCTGAACTGAATGATTGTATATATGTACATACTGTTTTGTCACTGACTGTATATATCTATGAAAAATCTTTTTGCATACAGACTGTCACAGCTCATTGGACATTGTTTATTTACTGTTTTGGCTTCTGCCATACCCCTATACTCTGTTTTACTGTATTACTGTTAAGCAGGCCTTCGGTAATCTCGGGTTACTGGCCGGTTACGGTGCTGAACCCATAGGGGCGGGTTTGGGTCGTGACAGGCAGACTCTAAGGTTGACCTCCATGCTGATCACTTACACACATACAACATAGGGGGTGAGGAACGCTCAATGAATAATAGTAGTAAAGTAAAGAGAATCAAATGAATAATCTTAATTTTAAAAAAAAAGCATATTATGTTAACATAATGCTCTTCCACAATTACATCCTTCACAATATTATCCATAATCATACTTACAGAACGGCCTTAGGCCGAACATATTATAGAATGGACTCAGGCCCAACATATAACAGAACGGCCTTTGGTCCAATCATATATCAAAACGGCCTCAAGCCCAACATATAACAAAACGGCTTAAGGCCCAACATATATCAAAATGGCCTCGGGCCCAATCATATATCAAAAAGGTATTTAGCCCAATCATATATCAAAATGGCTTTGGGCCGAAGCACATCATAGCATAAATGGAACGACCTTAGGTCCATATTGTATATGTCATATAACATTCATAAAACTCATTTATTTCTGTCAAAACACAATATCAGAATAAGTCACTGTACCTGGAACAAAATAATCAATTAAAAACATATCTTTACAATACTATTACTCACAGTATGCTTGGTCTTTTGGCGTTGCCTCCGGCACACGACCTACACAAAACATGTCGCATACACATTCGATAAAAAATTTATTTCATTTCATACACTTTTCTTTCAATTGTTCACAACCCTTTTTAATGGGTTTCTAACCATCATTTCATCTCCCAGAGGGTTTAAATAAGGTCGGGAATGCATTCGGGAGGCCGAAGAAGTTAACACGAGAAAACAGAATTTTTCTCCCTTACTGGCCGCTCGTGCTGTCGGTCCAACCGCTCGAGCGATCAGGTTCCGCTTGTACGGAGGTGGTGGTCGCTCGAGCAGGCAGAATAGTTTCCCTTGATTTGGTCTATGCTCCGCTCATGCGGAGCTCGTAGCCGCACGAGCAATCTGGGTAGTTCCAAACAGTTCAAAAATAGAGTTTTGAAGCCAAGTTCCCAAACTCAATTTCAAGCCCAAATTCATGCAAAACTCACTCAAAAACTTGTTATACTAACATGATTCAAGTATAATTTCAATTCAAACACATCAATCTTGTTTCAATGTAAAAATCAAAATCTTATCTTTTTCTATACATATATAAAACCTCATAATCAAGTTCAAAATATATATACACATAGATGATCTTTCAACAAACCTTGGTTGTATGAACCATCTAGAGTTTATTTCATGAATCATTCACAAGATTGAGCTCAAGTCACACAAGGTTGAACAGATTTATTGATTTTATTTCAAGCCATTACACAATTCAAAACCATAGTTCAAAATTCCCAATTTTCTCTTGATTTTAAGTAAAAGATGAGATATATACAAAGATTCCAAGTAGATTACCATACCTTAATTCAAATCTAGGGTTTGCCCCTTGAATTTCTTCCAAAATCCTAACTTCTCATCTTCCCCTCTCTCTAACTTAATCTTTCGCAAGTCTCTTAACAATGAAGAACTCAAAAAGTTAGAGATATATATAAATTAGGCTAATTAAACATTACGAATCGTAATTTTACAAAATTTTACCGTAGGCTCTAAAAATATGCTAAACACAGATATGAAGTTGGTTTTGGCTTCTGGCATCTTTAAGGCTTTCAATTTCAGTTCAAAGTTGTAATTACAATAGATATTCCTACATTCGATAGATATAATTCCAAAAGCACATAGTTCACATACTTAAACTTGCAAATTCATATCAAACACATAATCACATGCATAATTAAGCATAATACGGGTTGGGTTATCACAAGTTCACTATGATTTTATTTGTTAAATATATGATTAAGATAGGAAATTATATATATTAGAGAAGAAAGAGAATATATCATAGGTGTATTTAACTAATTTTGCCCCGAGTTAGATTTGCAGTTTAGTTCAAAATCATAAGGGTTCTTTTCTTGTATTGAACTATAAAAGGATAAAATATTTCGAAACAAAATCATAAGGGGGGTAAAATAAATTTTGCCCTTGTAATTATTTTATCTTTGTCTTTTTAAATTTTACTCAAATGCATGATTTAAACACGACTTACATGTTAAATTTAAAAAAAAAAAGAGAGAGAGAGAAAGAGAAACAAAAAGGAAAAAAAGATACATTTATGTAGAAAGTTTGAAAACAATCACAACCAACACAACAACAATAATTTTATTATCACAAATTAAAGGGGAAAAATATCATGCTACAAGAAAAACATAGCACATAAAAGTCTTTTTAAGGTTGCTTTGTTTGCCATATCATATTTTTAAGTGTGCTTATTAGCAATCTCTAAGAGACAGCAACAGAGTTCTCGAGGCTTTGGAAACATTGCCATATGATCTGCACCCTTGATCTCCTTTACCTCTTTCACTCCTCCGCTGTTTTCGATCATCCACCATTGGTATTCCTCTGGTATTGCGTAATCTTCGTTGCACACAACAAAAACTCACGTCACCAATCCATAACCTTCATTTGAGAAGTTGTTTGCATGTGCCAAATCTTCTAAAAATAGTGGCCCTGCCCTCACTAATATTGTTGCTAGTGTGAAATCATATAAAAATAGCATATTAACTTTGTAGTATGTTTAGAAACACAAAAATTAAATATGGATTTGAACATTGAAATCATATGATAATATTTTTTTTCCTATGTTTAATTTTCATGGAGAGAGAGAGAGAGAGAGAGAGAGAGAGAGAGGATGGCTTACTTGGATGGGGCATAGTTGGTAGAGTTTGGATGCCAAAAATTTGGGGCCAAAGAGCACTAATGTTAGGGGCATTTCAGGAGTACCATAAGATTCAAACTTTGTGTCCAACCATGATTCTGGGGTTCTCCCCTTAAGGCTCTGTAGCAAGAAGAAAATTAACCAAGAAACAAACTACTCAAAACGTTTGTGAACTTCAATCTATGAAAGTTTCTTATTCATCCAAAAAAAAAAAAAAAAAACCTCAGAAATTTTTCGTTTGAGAGGGGTAGTTTTTTTGGGAAACTACCTGACAGTAGCGTCAGATGAAAAAATATTATAAATTAATAAAAAAATTATAATATTTTTAATATCTTTTATTTGTTTGTAAATAATTTTTTACTAACACATGTCAATGTAATTTCTCTTTTTAAGAAAAAAAATAATTGGATACAATAAGTGACCACTGACATTACGAACAGACATAAATGGTAGGAGTTATTATGGAGTCTTTTGTGAAGCTGATAAAAATTTACTTTTAATTTTTTATCCATTTTAAGTCATATCACCTCTCACATAACTTATTTATAAAAAAACAAAATAAGTTAAAAAAGTCAAAAAATTAACTTTTTACTAACTCTCCAAAACACCCTATATTAATAATGTGCTGATACAAAACATGATATATTAAATGTTGTATAGAAATATTTTAAGTATAACATTATTCTTGTGAATGTGTCTTGATTCATATCTTATACAAAATTAGATTAAAAAAATCTACGATAAACGTAGAATTTAATACATGACACAAGATTCTTTATCTAGAAATATATATATATATATAGATTTTGTTAGATTTAATACATGACACAAGATTCTCTATCTAGAATTTATTAGATTTTGTTTCAAGATTTTGTATCTTAAAATTATCAAATTATTGTGATTGTTTTGGGACAAAGTATTTTTTAACATGAACTATCTTAATTTTGAGTAATATTATGTTTCAAGAAAGAAATATCATCAAAAGTTTCATAAAGATTCTTTATCCTCAAATTAGTTTGTGGTGTTATGTAATGTAATCACATACACTAAGTTACAATCTATCAATCATACTATAAGACAAAACTAATAAGTCTATACTATTTACAAACTAAAACTTCAAAATTAAAACACACACACACACACACACATATATATATATATATAAGGAAAATGGATTTTTTAGTAAGAAGCCTTCTAGGAGTTCCAAACCCTCATTCTAATTTTCTTGATTTTCTTAATTTTAAATAATTACTTTTATTTGATAATTCCGCATTAGGAAAAAAAATGAGTTGTTTTACTCATGTAAGAAGAATCTTATACTCCCATCCCATTTAGTGAGGAGCTTTGTGAGAGTTTCAATATCTCATGCTAATTTTCTTAATTTTTTTAATTTTAAACAATTAAGAAGATTTCCATTGATTAACTTTTATTTGAAAATCCCACATCGAAAAAAGAAAGAAAAAGCAAATTATTTAGGTTAGAATAGAGTGAATTGTTTAGTGTTAGACTTATTTATTTTGATGATTTATTTAATTATGTTTTATTTTATTTGAAAGAGAAAAATAAAATCAAAATTTATTTTGTCTCATTATTTCTCACCTAAACCTTTATCCTAAATGTTGTTAGAATGTATTTAATATTTGATTAAATCAGGAGTTCAAACAGCCCAAAACAAAGGTTCAAACAGCCTAGCACAGCAGCAAGCCAAAAGGTTCAAGTGGAAGATATTCAAATTAGTAATGATGGAAGTACAACGGCTATAAAGATTCAAAAGGCCAAAAGGTTCAAAAAGTTCAAGTGAAAGATATTCAAATTTATAATGATAGAGTGGAATATATTCAAATTAGTAATGATGGAAGTACAACGGCTATAAACGGCTATAAAGGTTCAAAAGGCCAAAAGGTTCAAGTGAAAAATATTCAAATTTGTAATGATAGAGTGGAAGATATTCAAATTGGTAATGATGAAAGTACAACGGCTATAAATGGCTATAAATTCAAATGACTACAACGGCTATAAATAGTTATAAATTCAAATGAATACAACGGCTATAATTTTCATTATATATACCAAAGCCTCTAATGTAAACAAGTTAAAAAAAAAACTCAGAAAATATTCTTTGATCTATAATCACTCACATCTATTCTTTGAAAATTTCTCTGAAAAGTGTTCTTCAATTTTTGTTTACATCCTCTCTTAGAAATTATACACTGAGCCTTATAGCATTAAGCTCATCTTTCCTGTGTGAGATTTACAGAAAAATCAAAGTTTCATTTTTTATATCTATCTTTGAGAGATATTTATTGTAAGCTTTCTTTGAAAGCAAAAATACCATTTCATCTTGTAAAAGTGTTGCAAACACTGTGTTCTTGAAATCTTGAGAGTGATTGTGAATCACCTAAGATTTGCAAGGGTTTGGGATTTTGAAGTCTATGTAAAATCTGTGGAAGATTGCTCCATTTGTAAAGAGGTTGCCAGTACCCCTGTGAAGCTAGAAGATAGTGAAAAATCTAAAGTGAAGCTTGAGGAGTGGATGTAAGCTTGGTTGAAGCCGAACCACTATAAATCTATTTGTCTTCTCTTCCATAATCTCTTTACTTTCCTACTACTGCTATAGCTATCTAATATTCATGTGTTAATCATTTGATTTACCATGTATGTTAGTTATACTTCATTGTTATGTTGCTTGATCATTTACTGCTAAGTTCATCATTATGCTTGTTAATAATTTGTTGTACTAGTAGTCAATTTTATTGCGGTATTATTAATTTTAATTTGTAGAAACATAATTCACCTCCCTCTTAGGTTGCTTTTTAGGTAACAATTGGTATCAGAGCCTGGGGCTCTTGTTTAGATTTAACAATCTTGAGTTTTTGATCCATAGCAACAATGTATTCTACTTATTCTGCTGTAGGACAAGCTAGCAATAGGCCACCTCTCTTTGATGGTAGTAATTACATTCATTGGAAAGAAAAAATGACTTTGTATCTTCAAGCTACCAATTATGCTTTGTGGCTCATTATCACTAAAGGTCCTAAAATCCCTACCAAAGTAGTAGACCATATCAGTGTGCCTAAACTTGAGGATGAATTTGATGAGCGTGATTATAAACTCCTTCAAGCTAATGCTAAAGCCAAGCTTATTCTTGTGTGTGGACTAGATGCAAATGAGTACAATAAAATTTCTGGGTGTATTACTGCAAAAGAGATTTGGGATAAACTTGAAATCACCTCTAAAGGAACTAGCCAAATAAAAGAGTCTCGAATTGACATGCTCATTCATGATTATGAACTCTTTACTATGGAATCATTTGAATCTATTTCTGAGATGTTTCATAAATTTACCAATATTATAAATGCTCTAAAATCTCTTGGTAAATCTTATACTAATGACGAGCTTGTAAGAAAAATACTTAGGTCTTTGCCAAATGAATGGGAAGCTAAGGTTACAGCTATCCAAGAAGCAAAAGACCTGACAAAATTAGGCATTAAAGAACTCTTAGGCTCACTCATGGCTCATGAACTTTCAATGATGGATGGTAGCAAAAAGGAAGCCATTCGGGGAGAAAATGATGGAGTAGCCAACCTGTGTCTCATGGCTCTTAGAGAAAAAGAATCCACTCAAGATGAGGTAATTTCTAATTATGTAGAACTTGAAAGTACTTTCAATGAATTACATGACATATTTAGAAACGTTTGTGTTAAGAATTCTAAATTAAAGAAATTAGTTACTTCTCTTTCAAATGATGTGGGTGTTTTAAAAATGGAAAATGTTACTTTGAAAAATGACTTTACGTCTATTGCCAATGAGAAAAACATTTTGAAAAACAATATTGAGGATTTAAACAAAACTCTTGAAAAATTTGTAAAAGGAAAAAAAAACCTGAACAAGCTTCTTGGAAACAAAAGATGTGTTTTTGACAAAGTAGGCATTGGTTTTGATCCTCCTAAACCTTTTATAAGATTAAATATTCCTGAGATTAATCCCCATGGAGCCAAGAAAGTATGGGTACCAAGAAAGAAATCAATATATTTTGTAGGTGGAATCTCAAAGAACACTAAGGATTTCGAGAGGAAATGCACAACAAGAGTGTTCAATCTAAAGAGCAAAATCAGCTCCTACAAGAAGAAGAATGATGAAATAAAAATCAACAAGATAAGCAATAGAGGTAATATATAGGTGAATATTCCAAAGAGGTAAATGAAGGTATAACTCCTAACACACCTTTAAGCTTAAAGTTCTATATTCTTTAAGGTGTGAATTGTGTACAATAGGTTGTGTCTAATCATTGCTTCAATGTAACCTAATTGTACTAAGTTTGCTAAGTCATGTTCTGCTAGTTTCTTTCAAATATTCTTTGAACTCAAAAATGAGAATTATATTATTTTGATGAACAACAATGATTCATCCCACTAAAAACACCACCACTAATAGCACTAATGCATTAAAAAAGTAAAAAAAAAAAAATACAACTCCAAGACCAAAACATCACATCATTACTGACGGGACCCACTGCCACCTAATTAGTGGGAGCACTAATTAGTGCTCCCAAGCATTTTTCTTTTGATGAATGCCTATTAGAATATGAATGATTCATGTATTCATTAACATTTTATATCATGTCATCCATTGCTATGAAAAAGAGATAAGAAGTGATAAATTTTTTTGTGAGCATACTTTTCACATCTTATATATGACTTCATACTAATATATTAATTCCTTTTTGAGTCATATATTTGTAGAATCAATTTTGATGTCATAGCATGTTTTTGAGATGCATACTATCTATATTTTGAATTCTACATTTGTGATCTTAAGAATATGTTCAATATGAAAATTTCATGCTTATATGCTTTATATTGGAATATTTGAATGAGTTATGAAATTCGTTGATTATGATCCATCAACAATGTCTAAATGAAAAGAAGTATCATACTTTTATAGAGACATTGCATCTATCCTATTGAATATCTTTTGAATATAGATTATATTGGCATACATCTTATGAAATGCTTTTGATTGATAAATTATTGAATTAATTGTTTATAGCATTCATGTTGTGTTCCACATTGAGTAAAATATTTTATCACACTTGAGTATGTGGATTGAATTAATGAAAATGCCTCTTGATAATGTTATGTGATTAAATGAGATTGTTGCATCATTTTTTAATAAAACAAAGAGCATAACACTATTTTCTTATGCATATTATGCTATGTGCTACAACTTGAAAATTCTGAAAAATAGCATTCCAAACTCTTGTTTGATCATTGAATTATTTTTCACTTTTTGAGTTTGTGATAAGAAGTGATTTGTGCTGTATTTTTATTGAGTAATAGTGATTGTTCTATGAATGCTATATTTACACAAATCACATTAGAAAGAGTAGCACCAACTTAGGGGGAGAAATCATTTTGCTAACATACTTGTTAAACCTTTTTGAGATGAACTCCTCATGAAAGAAAATTGAAGATTGAAAAGCTTCCATCTCTTGAACCTAATGTATGCCTCATATACTCTCTTAAGCTTTTGAGGTAAAAATTATATCTTATATCCTTTAAGCTAATACTGTTATTACTTTGATATGAAAAATATTGATTATGCTTCATATAATTTACAATGTATACTCTTTGATGATGCTCTTGCCTAAGAATCATGTCTATGCTTAAATGTGTGCTATATATTGAAATTCATGATTTTTATTGGCATATAGATTGCTATACCTTGAACATGCTTCATTTTTTGGAATTACATTAGCGCCATAAGATTATATTGAGTTTAACCTATTATGAGCAATATTTGGTATTCTACATAATGCTTGAGCTATGATTGATAAATCTTCTAGATTGCATATTGGTATCCTTGGTAGATTGCATGTTGGTATCATTTTGGCATCCTTATTGGTAATATTTGGCATCCTATTTGATATTATTGAGGAGAACATTTCAGTTATGAGCTCTCATTTATCATATCTCCTATTGATTTTACCAAATGAAATAAGGGGAAGAATTTAAACTAGATTATTTAAAAAAAAAAAAAAAAAAATCCCCTCAGATTCTATTCTATTTTTGATATCACACTTATGAGCTTGCACCTCATATATTTTTTTAATTATCTTGTATAAAATCTGTACGCTCTTGCTCAAATCGATTGTTAGATCATGCTCAACTGCTTCACATATACTTTTAACAATTTGGTATCTCCTTGGCTCTTGCTTGAAAATAGATTGAAATAACATGAATTCTTCATAATGGATAAGCTCATTGATTCATTGTTGCCATATTATATTGCTACATTCCAGTAATACCAACATCTCATTAAGTTTAATTTCTGCTGGTATTATTTTTTTTATTTTATTTTATTTTTGTTTTGCTATTAGGCTTAATTTCTTTTATTTTTATTTTTTTTCTCATTATTATTTTTTGTTTGGGCTTACTTTTCTTTTTCTTTTTTTTGCTTTTTAATTTCATTTTTCAATACTTAAACATACAAACAAAAACAAATCAAAATACAAATATTTATATAAAAAAACACCCTTCATTTTTTTACGGCCACACGCCGATCAACATAAACATAAAAAAAAACCCTTCATTTTTTTCGGTCATACGCCGATCTTACTTACTCACCTCTTCCATCGTTTTCTTCTTCTTTTTATCACCTTGGGCGACCCTTGACGCCCCTGCCCCCGTTCTTTCGTCGAGAGCGACGACTCCTCACTGACTATCAAAAGCCAAGAACGACGTTGCTCTAAATCGGGCCATGGAGGTGGCCTTCCGTGTAAGCTCTTTATTTCGGCCTTCAATGTGCCTATCTCTGCTCGCGCATCCTTGTACATGCGCTAGAGCAGAGCGAGTTGGGCGTTGACCTAATAGAGCTCACTCGTCCTATTCTACAGTCGGTGAGCCAATTTTGTGACTGCAGTCACCGTCTCCATACAGGATGTTAGTGTGAAATGATTGGCTTCAACATCTGATTGAGCTGTCATTATTTGCTCAATCGACATCATCGGAAGGTTGGGAAGAGTAGGAGCCGGGGCACTTGGCCCAGCAATGCTTACAGGATCATTCAGGTCCGGAAAGACAGTAAGGGGATGGAACGAGGCCATGTAGTAGGAGAAAGAGCTGTAATCGAGAGGAGGGTCTTTGTTCTATCTCTCAATGAAGAAGAAGATCGAAGAGAATGATGAAGAAGAGATAGAAGAGAGTGAGGTGAAGAAGTAGAAGCAGACGAGTGTGATTAAGAAGAAGGCTGAAGAGACGAAGACAAGGAGGGAGTGATAGCCGAGGCGAGCAACAATCGAGGAGAGCTGTTTTTGTTGGCCAATGACGCAAAAGCTAGGCCGCATGGCAATCGCGTTTTGCGAAAAAAGAGAGAGACCCTTGATGCGTTGTATGTGTATGCATATATGTATATATATTGTATAGCTATGTAATATATATATATATATATATATATGTTTTGATTATCTATTTTTTGATGCCATTTATCACTATCATTTTTCTCCTCCTCCTCAAGATTCTGACCCATGATTTCCTTTTGATAATGTCACAGGGTGAGAAATTATATGATGTTATGTATTATGGTATTATTTTCAAATTATGGTATTATTTGAAAACTAATCTGATAATTATGTATTTATAGTTTGATATCTTAGTCTCATATCATGTCTCTAATTAAAGCTTATTTATAACACATGTGCTAACCTATGTATTTATAAATGAATTCAGGGAGCATGACTTGAGGGGGAGCTTTTCTTACTCCAAAATCAAATCAAAACATCATTGTATGCCATCATCAAAAAGGGGGAGATTGTTAGACTTATTTATTTTGATGATTTATTTAATTATGTTTTAATTTATTTAAAGAAAAGAATAGAATCAAAATTTATTTTGTCCCATTATTTCTCACCTAAACCATTATTCTAAATGTTGTTAGAATATATTTAATATTTGATTAAATCAAGAGTTCAAACAGCCCAAAACAAAGGTTCAAACAACCTAGCACAGCAGCAGGCCAAAAGGTTCAAGTGGAAGATATTCAAATTAGTAATGATGGAAGTACAACGGCTATAAAGGTTCAAAAGGCCAAAAGGTTCAAGTGGAAGATATTCAAATTTGTAATGATAGAGTGGAATATATTCAAATTAGTAATGATGGAAGTACAACGGCTATAAACGGCTATAAAGGTTCAAAAGGCCAAAAGGTTCAAAAGGTTCAAGTGGAAGATATTCAAATTTGTAATGATACAGTGGAAGATATTCAAATTGGTAATGATAGAAGTACAACGGCTATAAATGCTATAAATTCAAATGACTACAACGGCTATAAATAGTTATAAATTCAAATGAATACAACGGCTATAAACGGCTATAATTTTCATTATATATACCAAAGCCTCTAATGTAAACAAGTTACAAAAAAACTCAGAAAATATTCTTTGATCTATAATCACTCACATCTATTCTCTGAAAAATTCTCTGAGAAGTGTTCTTCAATTTTTGTTTACATCATCTCTCAAAAATTATATACTGAGCCTTATAGCATTAAGATCATCTTTCATATGTGAGATTTACAGAAAAATCAAAGTTTCATTTTATACATCTATCTTTGAGAGATATTTATTGTAAGTTTTCTTTGAAAGCAAAAATACCATTTCATCTTGTAAAAGTGTTGCAAACACTGTGTTCTTGAAATCTTGAGAGTGATTGTGAATCACCTAAGATTTGCAAGGGTTTGGGCTTGTGAAGTCTATGTAAAATCCGTAGAGGATTGCTCCATTTGTAAAGAGGTTGCTAGCACCCCTGTAAAGCTAGAAGATAGTGAAAAATCTCAAGTGAAGCTTGAGGAGTGGATGTAGGCTTGGTTGAAACCGAACCACTATAAATCTGTTTGTCTCCTCTTCCCTAATCTCTTTACTTTCCTACTACTACTATAACTATCTAATATTCATGTGTTAATCATTTAATTTACCATGTATGTTAGTTATACTTCATTGTTATTTTGCTTGATCATTTACTGCTAAGTTCATCATTATGCTTGTTAATAATTTGTTATACTAGTAGTTAATTTTATTGGGGTATTATTAATTTTAATTTGTGGAAACCTAATTCACCCCCCGCTTAGGTTGCTTTTTGGGTAACATTTAGGTTGGGATAATTTAGGTTGGAAGTTTTTATCATAGTTTAGGTTAATAGTTCACCAAACTACATGTTGAACATATGTCTCTCTAATAGGAGGCTAACTTATATAATTTAAAGGCTTTTTTTTTTTAATAATTAATGTTGTTATTATTATTATTATAATAAAAGGATTTCAAAATTTGGAGGCCGTCACCTATATTTCCCAATTGGGTCCAATTAATTATATTTTTAAAACAATATTTTGCTTCAAATGTAATGATGCAAGTTAATTCCACAATTATGACCACATGGATGACAATGTAACAAAGCATATGTCGGAGAGGAGAAGATGTCAGTTGATTGACTTCGATTTATTTTCAATTTTTATTAATAACATTTTGAACAAATTAAAGTTCGATTTAGTTTGAGCAAAACTTTCATTTATAATCACGTAATTTTATTATATTTAATTTTTAAAAATAAATAATATATATAATTTTATAAATAGATCATATATTTTTATTAAAGATAAATACATTGAAATCATATGAACATGACTTTAGAATGAATTTGATTTTTTATTTTTTTAATATGCATATGAGTTTACAAAATGATCGAGTATGCTAAATTCACCAACCTAAACTATGTCTCTCTAATTCCCGTTGACTATTTTTCATTTACCTTTTATTTTACAATCCCACATTGAAAAAACAAAGAAAAAGTGAATTGTTTCACTTACATAAAGTGAATTTTGTGCTCCCATTTATATAAGCAAAAATAGATTTTTAGTGAGAAGTCCTATAATCAATATCTCATACTCATTTTTTTTTTTTCTTAATGTTAAACAATTAAGAAAATCTCCATTGGCTAGCTTCCATTTAATTTTTATTTTACAATCTCTTATAATTTTGATTTTAAAAATAATTTTGTATGGGATTTTAAAACTTTTATAATATCTAACTTTAAAATAATTACAATCTCAAATCGAGAAAAAAAAGAAAAAGTGAGTTGTTTCACTTATATAAAGTGTTACAAACCCACATCAGGAAAAGAATGAAAAGTGAGTTGTTTCACTTATATAAAACGAATCTTATAAAGGGAGTTTTAAGAGAAAAACCTTTTAGAAAACCCAAACACTTATTCTAAAATTATTGAATTTTCTTAATTTTAAACAATTAAGAAAATTCCTATTAGCTAACTTTCATTTACCTTTTATTTTTACAATCCCAAATTGAGAGAAAAAAAAAAAAAAAAAAAAAGTGAATTGTTTCATTTACATAAAATGAATTTTTTGCTCCAATTTATATAAATTATTGAAATTTCTTTATTTTAAGCAATTAAAAAATCCCTATTGGTTAACTTCCATTTAAGTTTATTTTACAGTCTCACATCATGAAAAAGAATGAAAAAGTGAATTGTTTCACTTATATAAAGTGAATCTTATACTCTCATTTACATAAGCAAAGGAAGAAATTTAGTGAGAAACCTTATAATCAATACCATTTTTTTTTTTTGTGTTTAAAAACACATGTACAATACTCCTAGCATATCACCTGTGCTATGTGAAGGTACTTTTATAAACACAGTTTCAATCTGCGATCCAATGTACATATCAACTAAACTTTTATTTTACAACCCCTATTGGGAAAAGAAGAAAAAAGTGAATTGTTTCATTTATATAAAATGAATCTTATACTCCCATTTATATAAGCAAAAAAAGATTTTTAGTAAAAAAAACCTATAATTAATATCAATTTTTTTTTTCTTAATTTTAAACAATTAAGAAAGTCTCCATTTGTTTGCTTCCATTTAACTTTTATTGTACAATCTCACATAGGTGTTTTGATTTTAAAAATAATCTTGTATGAGTTTTTGAAATTCTCATAATATTTAATTTTAAAATAATTACAATCCCACATCAAGAAAAGAAATAAAAAGTTAGTTGTTTCACTTATATAAAGTGAATCTTATACTCTCATTTAATATTATAGTATTGTACATATTTCAATTTAAGATGGTTTAAATTTTAAAATAAAATTAAAAGTTTTAATTAATTAATTTGTTATAAATTGGTTGGTTTTTTTGACTTAGCCAATTAGGCTGAATCGTTTTTGGTTTGACTGATTCACTGGTTTAATCACAATTTTAGTTATTTTATCAAAATATATTACTTAGATTTGTTTGATTTGAAATAAATTAATATTGACCTTATTAAAAATTGAACGACTGAGATTGTTTGATTAGAAATGAATTTCCTGTCCAAACAACTATTAACTTTTAGGGTAAATTACATTGACACTTCTTGAGGTTTGGTCCAATTACTACCCACCCTCTAACGTTTTAGAAATTACATTCTCACCCCTGTGGTTAATAGTCTCATTTTATAAAACCCCTGCTTATATAAAAGGTAACAACTCCTAGTAGAAAAACAGAGGAAATTATATTAAAAAAAAATAAAGGAAATGGGGGAAAAAAAGAGAAAGTAAAGCAAAGCAAAGCAAAGCAAAAAAAGAGAGAGTGCACAAGTTCAATGTTTTCATTCCATCTAAATAATTGCAATGACATGGGAGTTAGTGTAATTTCTCAAACGTCAGGGGGTAATATGTATTAAACCCAAATCTCAGGGGGTATAAGTGTAATTTACCCTAATTTTTATTTTATAATCTCACATCAAGAAGAGAAGAAAAAAATGAGTTGTTTCACTATATAAACTTTATGCCCCATTTAATATTGTAATGTTGTGTATATTTCAGTTCAAGATAGTTTAAATTTTAAAATTAAAATAAAATTTAAAACTTTTAATTAATTAATTTTTGTATAAGTTGGTTCGTCCTTCGACCTAGTCGATAGGGTTGTTTTCGGTTTGACTGATTCGCTAGTTTAACTGCGATTTTAGCAGTTTTATCAAAACATATTGGTTGAATTTGTTTGATTCGAAATAAATTAAAAATTGACTTAATTAAAGATTAAATTGTTAAGATTGCTTGATTTGAAATAAATTTTCCACCCAAACAATTGTTAACTTTTAAACAATTAAAAAAATCCCCATTGGTTAGCTTTCATTTAACTTTTATTTTATAATCTCACATTAAGAAAAGAAGAAAAAGTGAATTATTTCACTTACATAAAGTGAATCTTATACTCCCATTTATATAAGCAAAATGAGATTTTTAGTGAGAATCCTTATGATCAAATCTCATACTAATTTTTTGATTTTCTTAATTTTAAACAAATTAAGAAAATCTCGATTGGTTAGCTTCCATTTAATTTTTATTTTATATAATATAAAAAAATTAAATATAATTATCATATTTTTATTATATAATATATTATTTTATCCCGTGCATAGTACGGGTGATATGCTAGTTTACATTAAGGTAAACCACTTTTTTTATTTTGTTACCTACTATATTAAATTATTTCTTAAAATTTCATAAAAATTGATTGTTTCTTAAAATTTTATGAAATTTTTCATAACATTCCTTTCATAAAATCTAACATTGCCCCTTAATTTTTCTTACATCGCTTTCGTCCGCCAACCAATAATTAACAAATTAGTAAGACGTGCCAAACTAATAATAATAATAATAATTAAAGATCGAAGGCAAACAATATTTTAATATCTTTAATTATTTAAAATTATTGGATAATACTACACCACTTTGGGCTATGACCTCTTAAAGCGCGCGAATTGGGAGGAAAGCCTGCAAGCTTTGCTCATAAAATGCAAAGATACCTACTACGAGATAGATCCGCATTAATCTTACTATTTAAATTAATAACAATCAAATTAAAACACTAGACATATTTCTTCCAACAACAATACAGAGAAAATATTATTCAATGAAGTGAGAGAAAATATTTATATATTAATGATAAATTTTATTACATTAAAAGTCAAATTTATAAAAGTTTCAATAGAATTGATATTTATTTTTTGAATAAATTACAAATACACTAATTGAAATTTATTTAAAATACGAATTGTCCCATATGGCTTTAGAAATTATATCCCGCCTCCTGAAATTTCTAATTTCATAACAAATGATCATTTTTATTAATAAATTATCAAGTTAATTAATAATTTTTAATGATGTCAGAAATATATTTCAATTAATAATTTAAATAATTTTATTATTATATAGGAATATGAATTTTATTTTTTAATTAATTTTGTTAAATAATTTTTTTTATAATGATATATTTATAAATTTTCAAATTACAGAGAATAATTCATATTTTAAATATATCTTTCCCTTATTTTTTTTTACATCCCACTGATTGGCTATTTAGGCTCCGTTTGGGAAGATGAAGTTGGGGCTTTTTTTGGCTATTTTAGCCACAAAAGACAAAATTGACTATTTTAGCCACAAAAAATAAAATATTACATCTAACCCATAATTATTACACTATTCTCTCACAAAAAAAGCTAAAAAAGTCAAAAAGCCAAAAAATCCTTCCCAAACCAAGCTTTTTAGCCCAAGCTAAAATAGTCAAAAAAGTCAAAAAAATCAACCCACTTCCCAAACGAAGCTTACTCAACTAACGATTGCTTCGTTTTTTAGTAAATAATTTATTTTTTACATAAATTATATTGAATTAAAATAATTATATTTATATATATTATTTTGTATTAATACCGGTCAATATACTATATAAATAATATATATTGCATATATATTCATGTGATGTTGTAGTGGCATAGTGGAAGGAGTGTGTTGCAAAAAGGTTTGGAATGTGGGACGGTTGGCGCAGTTCGAAACTCAGAAAAAGCAAAAAAAGTGGAATTTTTGTTTTCGACGGAAACACCTTTGGCGACTAATCCGTTTAGTCGGCGATTCAGTGAGTATTGGCGACTAAATTATTAGTCGGTAAATGTATGATTTTCAAAAGTGTAAAACACTATTGGCGACTAACACTTTGGTCGCTAAAGACCTGTATTTTGGCGACTAAAAAATTATTAGTCGCCAATACCTACGCCAACCACGTATACGCGACAAATGTGGCGACTAAAAAATTTTGTCGGGGAACGTAAAATTTCGACTTTCGGCGACTAAAAACAAACTTTTGGCGACTAAAAATTTAGTCGCCAAAAGTGCTTTTTCTTGTTGTGTCAGGACTCGCGCAGCGAGAAGTATTAAACCCATACCAAATATTGCGATAACAATAACTTGAGACTAACTTTCTAATTAACTACACTACACCCAAAAGATTAACCCAAAAAATTTCAAACTTAAGATATGAGATCTTAACCCCTAAATATTTACCAAGTGCGCTAGAAGTCTTGGGTTAAGCCATTGATTTGTTAGTCCTAACAAACCAACCATTATCTCTGCTTCCTTATCTATTGTGTAAACCATTATGACTAAATTTGACTATATTTTTCACTTTTTTTGGACTTTTATATATTTTTTATTTTTTTCAAATTTACTCATAATGCTAAATTTTATTTTAAATTAGACAGAAAATATTATATTATAAAAAAATATAATTATATTAAGAATAACGGTAGGCACATCATAAAAAGTTTCATGAAAATTATCCATCTTTGAATTACACATAATAAAATACAACACATTAAGATGATATTTCTTTCATATTGCCTAAAATTACTCTTGTATTAGAGTTTGAGTTTGGTCAGAATGTGAATTATATATAATAAAATATTTGTATATTAAGTGACTATCAATATGTCATTTTCTATTTAATTTTGAACATAACTTACCTTCTGAAATAAATTAAAAAAATACTTGAAACATAAAAAGCTAGAATAAGAGGAAAAAAAATTATCTTAACGCTGTGTTTGCTTGAGAGATTTAGAAAGGAAAAATGAAAAGGTAAATAAAATATGAATAAAATATACCTACATTTTATTTAGTTCACACACCTTTTTTCTTTCCGTTTCCAAATTCATTCCCAAATCCTTCAACCAAACACAGCGTTATCAAATCTTACTCGCTTCATTAATATTAAATATTATTCTAGCATTAACAATACTATGATCACTTAATAATATGAAGTTATCATTATTTCAATTTTTTTTTGTAAAAAAAAAGGGCGAATTACACTAAAGGTCCCTATAGTTTGGGCCTTGTACCATTTTGGTCCCTGACTTTTTAATTGTGACACATTTGACCCTAAATTTTGAATTTTTTTCCAAATAAGGACAATTGAATATACCATTGCTCAATCTCAAGGGCAAAGTCGTTAATTTGATAAAATATAAACTACTTTGACAAAAATAAATATCAAAAAAAATATTTTATATTTTTTAAAAATTATTTCCACCCACCAAAGATAAAATTATATAAAATTGATCAATATTTTACACATTTATTTATTTTTTATCAAATTAATTTTTATTATGTGTTTTGATGATGACCATATAATATGTGGTTGTTTTTATTTTTATTAAATTAGTTTTTGTTTTTCCAAAAGTCAAATATTGCGACAACTTTGATACAATTATTAAACCAATCCATTAAATAAAAAAATCAAAAACTAAAAACATTTCATATATTAAATATATTGATTACACATTAAAAGCTTAACAACTACCTATTACATGATCATCATCCAAAAATATAACAAAAATTAATTTGGTAAAAAAAATAAATAAATGTGTAAAAGATTTATCAATTTTACATAATTTTATCTTTGATTGGTAGAAATAATTTTGTAAAATTCAAAAATATTTTTTGACATTTATTTTTATCAAATTAGTTTATATTTTATCAAATTGATGACTTTACCCTTGAAATTGAGTAATAGTATCTTCAATTGTCTTTATTTGGAACAAAATTTAAAATTCAAGGTCAAATGTGTTACAATTAAAAAGTCAGAGACTAAAGTGACACAAGCCCCAAACTATAGAGACTATTAGTGTAATTCGCTCAAAAACAAATCATTACTCAATAATGTGAATTTTTCTCAATTTAAAAACAACTTATTATTAGAAAGCATGAGAATGAGAAATTTTAATTTTTACATTTTGATTATTAATTATTATTAACCTAGAAAAAACTGTACCAAATAAACAACCCAATAAATGAAGTGCGAAGTAGAAAACAAAAGACCACAAATACGCGTATGGTGTATGAGTGATTTAGACGTTTCTAGCATTAGTGGTTGGGCCTTGTAATTGTATGACTATTTTTATATCTGATTTTGCGATCAATTTCTATATAATCTGTACCTGTTCGATAACAAACGAGGGTTTGTGCACAATATCGGGCATCAAAGCAGTGAGGAAGACAGCAGTGGAGATTTTCTGGGGGAACTTGTCCATGGCAAGAGCTAAGTTTAAGCCGCCAAGACTGGGCCCAACGAGAACCACCTTTTCGCCCGAAGGAAGTGATTCCATGACCTCCATCAACGGCACCGTATAGTCATAAAAAGTGCGAATCTCTTCTATCTTCTTCACGTTGATACCGGATGCCGAGAGGTCGAGGGCAGTGACCTTGTGGCCATGAGACTCCAACAGTGGTTTGAGCTTGTACCAACACCAAGCTCTATGGCAAAGACCGTGTACCAGGATGAAATGGGTGTGTGTTTGTTGTTTGGCTGCTTCCATCTTTTTGTTTGTTGGTGATGGTGGGCCTCCGATGTGGATGGATGTTCCCTATCCTCTCTATATATAGGCAAGGAGTAGGAATGGCAACGGGACGGGGCGGGGCCGGGGACTACTCCCCCGTCCCCGATCCCCGAAGATTACAAAATCCCCGCCCCCGCCCCCTCCCCCGATCCCCGGCAGGGAGCCCATCACCCTCCCGTCCCCGTCCCCAACGGGGATCGGGTTTCCCCGACCCCGAAATATCCCCGAGCTTCTTTTTTTTTTCGAATTTTGTTCAACAAACCACTGAATAATCAAACATATATCTGAGTTACTCAACATAGATCTGAAAAAAATTTTGTTCAACAAACCACTAACTAATCAAACTGAGTACAGATCAACACAGATTAAAAAAAAATTTATTAACACAAATCAACATCAAATTATCAACACAGATCAACACATATAATTAACACAAATTTAAAAAAAAAATATTTTGAACAACACAGATCTGAGTACATATCAACAACAACCACATCAGATCAGAGAGAGAGAGAAGACAGATCTAACAGATCTGCTCTGAGTACACCTTCATCATCAGGCTCTATGGCGAGATCGGTGACGGTGGCTGTGGCGGTGGGTTCGGTGGTGGTGAGAGACGGACCCTCTGCTCAAGAATAGAGAGAGACGACGTGGAGAGAGAGAAACCGAGGCGCGGAGAAGAGAGAGAGGGGGGTTGGGCCAGCGGTGGTTGTGGTGATGTCGCCATGACAGTGACTGTGAGAGAGCTGTGAGAGAGAGAGAGAAGAACGAGAGAGTGAAGAGAGAGAGTTGAGAGAGAAGATAAGAGTGAAAGAGTTGAGTCAGTGAGAGAGTTGAGAGAGAATATAAGATGAAAGTAGATATTTATCTAATACAGAGGTGGGGATCGTCGGGGAAACAAGACAGATATATAATATATATATATATATATAATATAAATATAAAGGTATAAATGTAATTTTATTTCGGAGAAATTCGGGGATGGGGCCGGGGACGGGGCCGGGCCGGGGATCGGGCCGGGCCGGGGATCAAACACTGATCACCGTCCCCAGCTCGTGACAGATCGGGGATTGATTTTCAAATACCGTCACCTCCCCGTCGGGGGTATTTTTCGGGAAAAAACCGCTTGAATCGGGGTCGGGATCGGGGATCCCCGTCGGGCCGGTTTCAAATTGCCATCCCTAGCAAGGAGCAGTTTATAAATTCATTCACACAATAATGTGTTATAGAAATTGGCGTCTATTATCATTAAGTGAATAATAAATTAAAACTAGCACATACTTTATCATATTATTATGTATAGAATTGTAAATACATTTCGCAAATATTTTTCTTATTGCGGGATAAGGGGATAATGGGAAATTATTAATCCATTGCTTGCTTTATATGGTACTAAAATTTTAAATAATTTTAATAATAATATAAAAAGATTACAAAAATAAGATGATTTGATTTCAAAATATATATATATATATATATTCAATTGTCAAAAATAATTATATTTAATTATTTCTTCATCTATTATCCCATGATATTCTTCCCATCTAATTTTATAATATAATTTATTTTTCACAATCCTATCAATAATCTAATCATATCCAATCTTATAAAAATATATTATATATAATATATATGGGGATTGGTTTATTTCTCTCTCATTATGAAAATTGTATAGGATTAGTAGTGGTTGTTGGGCTTGACTTGATAAATTTGTTGATTTTTTTAACTATTGTGAATTAGTAATTTGTTTAATGATGTAACTATTTCTTAAATGTAATTATTCTTATATCTATTGAAAAAAAGAAAAAGAAAAAAAAAAAAAAAAAAAGCAAACTAGGCCTGTAATTCATGCTTGGCCATCACTAGTTCCACTTAGATGAGCCATTTGGTTTATTTTTAATTTTGTCGAGTTATAAATAAAAAAAAATTAGTAGTATTTTTATAAAAATAGTTATAAATTTATTGAAAAGTTTAAGATTTTAATTATTAATTTTAATAGAGTTTATTATTAATTTAAAGTTATTTTTAAAAACTTACACTTGATTGTATTTTTTTAAAATATCACATTGATCTAATCATTTATGATAATATAATTTTATTGTTTTCATATTCATAAAAATGGATTAGTTCGATTGTAATAATAATGCGCATTTTTTAAGATAAAAAATGAAAAAAAATATAATTATAATTATAGTTATTAATTTAATTAAATTTTTATTCAATAAATAATTCATGCATTAATCTAATAAATCTTTAAAATAGGTAATAATGGCCCACAGAACAGGAGAAGGTCCAATCCACTTTCGAAAGTTAGCTTGGTTAGGTGATGAATTGAGAAAGACACTCATTTCGACTTTAAAAGGGTAATTTTAAATAACAATGTTAGGTATCATGAAAAGTCTTTCATGAAAATGATCATGAAAGATTTGTGACCTTTGTATTACACTTAAAATAAAGCACCACACACTAATCAAGGTAATCTAAGAGTCACAAATTTTTCATGATCATTTTCATGAAAAATTTTCATAATCCCTAACATTTCTCAATTCCAAATCCACACGAGACAAACTCTTACTCCACAAGGTCTCGTTTGACCATTTTTATTTTTAGTTAAAAAGCTAAAATATTATTATAAATTATTATATTATTTTTTACTTTATTTTTTGTATATTTTTTTTGTAAAAAGTTAAAAATTATTAAAATAATTTATTTCCAAATAAGACCTTTACACCACATATTATTTTAATTATTTAATTTTTTTTTTCTTATTTCACACCATCAATTTTTGAAAACCCCTAACATATCTTCTTCATCTTCTCCAACACTCCCATATCCTATCTACTGCTGGCTGCCACCCCTGTCCCAGTTGCCTCGCCGCCTTCCCTTTTATTATACTTATATCATTGTGAGTATGGTTATACACTTTACAAATCACAGACAGAATATACCCTTACTATATTTAACACCCTTCCGCTTCACACTTTTCCCGTCGCCATCGTCATCCTCATCCCCAGCTCGTCTATCAATCCTGTTAATCATGTGGTTTAATTTTGATGATATCTGAAATATTTAGGGATAAATTTTGATTTTTCAATACACATATTTTACATTATTTGATACAAAATATTTACTGTGCATGTTTGGAATTCGTGAAAATTACTATGCATAAAATCTGTTTAACACTTCACTTTTTGACAAATTTGATATACCCACATAGGGTGGTGGGTTATTTTTATATATCTAAAATCTCTACAATAGCTACAAAGATTTTAGATAGGGTATATATTTTTACATCTAATATAAATATTATTTAAAGAGATTTTACTATTCATTTAAATATTTTAATAAAAAAATTACTGTATGTTCAAATATTTTATTAGAAAAGTCACCGTACACCATTTGATTTTATGGCAGACATTTTCAAAATATTGAAATTAGTATTCATTGAAAGCGATGTTTGACTCTTAATTCAAATCCTCAGCCTACAAATTTTGAAATGAGAAATTGGCCCGTTGCTTTGCGTGTCAAAGGGGTCGAACTTAGCGTGAGGAGCGTCTCTTCTCCAACGGATATAATTTTGGATATATATTAAAGTGTTTCGTGTAAAGAAAAATCAAGATGTCAAGAAGAGAAAAATTTGTTATATTGAAATATTCTCAAATATTGTATTATGCTTCATTAAGTTATATATTTTCTGTGAGAAAATTTGTTGAGAGTTTGAGCGAAATTGTAAAAGGATTTTCTATCCCTTATTCATATTATTCTTGTAAAAAGATAGAGTTTTTGTGAGTGATTTTTTTGAGATAAAATCACTTGGATTAGGTGTGATTAGGCACCAGATTCAATACTAGTTGAGATATTTTTGTGAGTGATTTTTGAGATAAAATTACTTGGTTAGGTATGACTAAGCACTATATTCTAAATTAGTCGGAGTGATTGGGATTGGTCACTTGTTGTAAAGGTTTACTAGCACCCGTGAAGCTAGTGGTGCAATTACTATTTAAAAAATTGTGGAGAAATTCCTAAGGAGGATACTTAAGGGGTGGACGTAGGCCCGGCATGCCGAATCACTATAAATCGTTGTGTTTGATTTCTCTTCCCTTTGCTCATTTTATTTCATTACTTTATTTTATATTATTGAGCATATTAATTTATTTATTATTTAGGTTAATTTTAAATTTGGCAATTTATTTAGAACCCCAATTCACCTGCCTCTTAGGTTGCCTACCTGGGATAACAAATCCCGTATCAAATTTCTTTCTCTCTCTCTCTCTCTCTTCTCTCTCTCTCTCTCTCTCTCTTTGCACGATATGTGTTGTGATGACGGTAGAGGGTTGCGATGGTGGTTGAAAAGGAAAGTCATCGTTGTTGTGGTAGTTCGGGGACAACATACAGAGGTGAGAAGTTGGTGGAATCGACCTTCATAGCCACCACAACCATCATAACCTAACTCTTTCTTCTTTTTCTTTTTTTCTAGATCTGGGTTTTCCAGATCTCACTTTCTCTATTGGTGATGGCGGTTGAGATTTTAGTGATAGTGGTAGCCAGCGGTAAAAACTAGACTATGACGGTAGCCAAAAAGGACGTCGTGATGGTGGTGGTTTGGGACGGTAGCTAGAGATGGCAGAGCTTGGCAGAGTGGTTGGTGGTGATGATGATGATGGTGGTGTGAATTGAGAGATTACGGTTTAGAAATTTGTCTAAAAAATAATTTTAGTGTGGGTTAAAATTGTAATAAAAAAAATTAAGAATGATATATATTGAAAGTATTAAAAGCGCATAAATAAAATTATTCTTTTGAAAAATGCTTCCATATAATTGCATTGGTGGAAAAGTTCTACGTTCTTAATTGCCTACACCATTCTAAAAGTGGTAAGTTATGTATAAAAAATCAGAATGAGACAGATATTTCACAAAGAAGACAAATATTTCGCCAAGAATTAGGGATTATTTAAGATTTGTTTATTACGTTCTTAATTGCCTACACCATCTCTTATTAAACATTTGTATTTAATTTTGGGAAAATGCCTCGTAGCTCGACTGCTACGAGGCTCGAAATGGCTCAAAAAAGAGAAAGAGGGAGAGAAGAGAAGCAGAGGGGGAGAGAGCACCAGTCCGTCGTCGCCTTCCGCCGCCTCCGCCGCCGTCCTCGTCGCTGCTCCTCCGTCGCCTCGCTGCCACCGATTGTCGCAGCACCAGCGATCCCCGGCCTGCCTCGCCTCCGCCGCTGCTCGCCTCGCCTCGCCACCGCCATTTTAATGGCCCCCTCCAGTTCCTCCTCCCTCCTCCTTCCTCCCCCTCCTCCTCCTCCTCCTCCTCCTCCCTCCCTCCCTCCCTCCCTTCCTCCCTCCTCCAGTTCCTGGTCTTCTTCTTCTGCAAAAAAAAATGGCGGAGAGAAGATGAAGTCGAAAATAAGAAAAAGAAAAGAAAAAAAAAAAAAAAAAATAAGGTCAAAACGACGTCGTTTTGACCCTCGAGCCAAAACTCGAGCCTCACTTTCGAGCTACCAATCACTGCCGTTAATTTTGTGTTTCACCTCTACACTTAAACTTATTGTTTAAAAAATGAGTCCAATAATGACTAACAACAATATTACATGCACAAAAAATTATCAGCACTGATACAGACCTCCACTTGGAGGTGACCCCCACCACCCCCACATACATGTAGGGGTCAAAGATAGGAGGACAAAAACAAAAATAAAAAAAATTGTTGACCAATCAATATTCACTGGGGGTGGTAGGGGTCACCACAACTGGGGTTTCACTCATTTTTAAAAAAATTATCACATAAAAATAGGATGGACCCACACATATGAAACTAACCAGGGACGGAAAAATTATTGATTGGTTGAAAGGCATCACGTGACTATTCTCATAACCAATCAAAAATCTCTATGCATATTCATATTTTTCAAATATTTAATACAAAATTATAAATTCTAGGGCAAATTACACAAATAGTCCCTATAGTTTTGGACTTGTGTCACTTTGGTCCCTGACTTTTCAATTGTGACACATTTGACCATGAATTTTGAATCTTGTTCCAAATAAGGACAATTGAATATATAATTAGATTTTTCAAGGGTAAAATTGTCAATTTGATAAAATATAAACTAATTTGATAAAAATAAATGTTAAACAAATATTTTTGAATTTTTAAAAATTATTTCTACCTACTAAAAATAAAAATTATGTAAAATTGATAAATCTTTTAGACATTTATTTATTATTTTTACCAAATTAATTTTTATTATATGTTTGGATGATGATCATGTAAAATTAATTTAAAAAATTAATCATGTAATTTTTATTAATTTTACATAATTTTATCATTGGTGGATAAAAATAATTTTAAAAAAATTAAAAATATTTTTTTGACATTTATTTTTGTCAAATTAGTTTATATTTTATCAAATTGACGATTTTATCCTTGAAAAATCTAATAATATTTTCAATTATCCTTATTTGGAACAAAATTCAAAATTCAGGATCAAATGTGTTACAATTAAAAAGTTAAAGACCAAAATGACACAAGTCATAAACTATAGGGACTATTAATATAATTAATCCTAAATTCAATCCCTTTTTGTTCGCCCCAAAAAAATTCTATCCCTTTCAAATACACCTAGGACACCGCATGGTACGACTCAGGACCAACAATTAACATCTCCATGGGGCCATTCTCAGAGGACTTCCTACACGTTGCGAGATGTCAATGATTTGAATTTTTCTACACACGTGTGTGGTTTTGGTTCCTTTTATATTTTTTTGATATATATATATACTCCTTCCGTTCTAAAATAATGGTTCTTTTTAGAGAATTTAACTTTTTTGATAGTACAATTATTGTATTTGAAAAAAATTGATTTTCCAAAATTATCCTGTTGATAGTACATTTTTTGAGAATATCAATGTCATAATTGTACTTTTTATGTTGTTTATTAATTTAAAAGAAGGGCAAAATAAGAAATTTATATTATTTTTGTACTTAATTTTTGAAGAGGGACTAATATTTTGGGATAATGAAAAATGAAATAAGGGACTAATATTTTGGGACGGAAGGAATATATATTTTCTCGTTTTGAGAATTTATTTGTATTAATTTTGATTTTGAATGTCAATGATTTGAATTTTTCTACATACGTGTGTGGCTTCGGTTCCTTTTGTATATTTTTTGTCATAACCCGCTCCCCGTACTCAAAGGTTAAGCATCGTGATGGCCAGTAACTGAAGTTACCTACGGCCAATTCTAAAACAAATCAATGAACGCGAGCAGAAGTAATATTTAAATAACGGTACCAAAATAATCATTGGAGTTTTTATTTTTATTACAAAATTTACTGACTAAAAAGGTCGATATTTACATAGAGAAATATCAAAAAAATACTCTGTGTGTGTCTATTCCGCAACCCGACTTTCCAAAAAGCTATTTCTAAAGTGCATTGTTTCTTGAAAATTAATAAACAACTATAAGCACATGGCAGAATGAGAAATATTATACCAAGAGTATAAGGGACACGAAATAACTATGGATAGTTAGTTAGGCCAAAACATTTAAGATAACTTAGTTTGGTAAATAAATTATTTAAGTAGCAGAAACCAAAATACAGATATTATGTAAATATATAACCATAACCACGGTACTGAACAGAACAGAACAGAGGTCACAGAAGTGACAGTCAGAACAGAGGTACGGATTCAAGAGGTGGCTCGTACGGATTTTAGAGGTGGCTCCCACAATAGTGTAGCACTTAGCTCCGTACAGCACTTTGGTCCGCACAGAACAGATGTACGGATTCAATAGGTGGCTCGTACGGATTCTAGAGGTGGCTCCCACACAGTGTAGCACTTAGCTCCGCACAGCACTTTAGTCTGCACAGAATAGAAGTCAATGGATCAGAGGACCACAAAGTAATCAAACAGAGGCCAATGGTTATTTAAGTCCCCCAAGGCGTGTGACTCCCGTGGTGATACTTACAAAACATAATTGTATATAAGGTCATAGCCAAATATTCTTTAAAATATAAACAAACATACCCATTGGTTTCTTTTTAAGCAAATAGGGTTTAGAAATAAAATCACGTAACTGAAATCTTTATAAAACATAACTTTTATTAATATACTAATAAAACATACTTGTATAAAATAGATTTTGGTAGTCAAAACATATGTAAAATACATTTTGGTGACTCAAAGTATAATATAACTCACTTTAACTTTAATACATTACTCTTTCTTTCCACTATCACAGACCCTTTTAACTTCCATCATTTTTTTCTTTCTTCTTCTCTTTTTTTCTTTCTTTCCTTTCGTTCTTTCTTCTTTCTTTTCCTTTTCTTCTTTCTTTCAGGTTGATCACTCTCTCTATTTATAGGGAGATGATGCCATTCATCCGCCAACACGTGGCCAGACCCATAATATTCGTCAGATTTGATAATAAATTCGTAGATTTATATTTATTCTTAATAGATATTTAAGATAATTATCTTTTGACCCAATATTTTAATATAATTATATAATAAATTAATTCCTAATTAAATTACACTTTATCTTATACTAACAGAAAATTAATTATTTATTTTGCTATCACACCCATTATTATTTATATTATCTATATTATTATTATTTATATTTTGACCCCTAAACTTTTAATAATTATATTATTTTACAAAATTACGCATAACAATATATAATAAATTATATATTTTCTGAACTGAGATTAAATAATATTAGTATAAATTCTACAGAATAATTAAAAATCTGAGTTGTTACAATCTTCCCTCATTTTAAAATTTCGTCCTCGAAATTTGTCACAGGTGTAAGCTATCCGCTGCGCACTCTGATAAATATATATTAGATGATTAATCTGATAGAAAATATTACTTTAAAAAAACAACTTTACCAAAAACAACGCACAGTCTAGTTGTCAAAAATTGGTTGGGGTTAAATGAGAAATAATTGATGACTTTAAAAACTTTTCACTCGTTTTGTTTACGATAAAAGTAAATAAAAAATAAAATAAAATGAGAATACAATGACAGAATCATATACAAGAGATAAACTTTTCATTGATGGGAAATAATTTCAAAATTAGTATCTTTATAATTTGAACCCACTTTTAAAAAAAGATCGAAAATTTTTTTTTTTTAATACTGAGCTGAAAATTATATGTATTTAATTATTTTATAATTTTGGTGGGTGTTTGACCCCGACATCCTTCTATATATTTTATTTCTTTTTCTATAACAAATATAAATTATATCTAATATCCTTCACAAATTAGGCACACTAAAAAAAAAATTTATTATATCTATATAACCATATAAAATTATAATATAATTAAATTGA
This sequence comes from Camellia japonica, assembly GCA_030407325.1. Taxonomy (NCBI): domain Eukaryota; kingdom Viridiplantae; phylum Streptophyta; class Magnoliopsida; order Ericales; family Theaceae; genus Camellia; species Camellia japonica. The sequence continues at coordinate 28,507,764 of JAPPVO010000002.1, forward strand.
CAAAACATAATAATTCGGTATTAATTACTCGCTATCCTACTTCCTAAATGTGCGTGTGTCCTATGCTTCAATGATGACTTTTTTTTTTATTATAAACCATTGCTTTGATACCATTTGTCACGACCCGCTCCCCGTACCCAAGGGTTAAGCATCGTGATGGCCAGTAACTGAAGTTACCTACGGCCAATTCTAAAACAAATCAATGAACGCGAGCGAAAGTAATATTTAAATAAGGGTACCAAAATAATCATTGGAGTTTCTATTTTTATTACAAAATTTACTAACCAAAAAGGTCGATATTTACATAGAGAAATATCATAAAAATACTGTGTGTGTGTCTATTCCGCAACCCGACTTTCCAAAAAGCTATTTGTGAAGTGCATTGTTTCCTGAAAATTAATAAACAACTATAAGCACATGGCATAGTGAGAAATATTATACCAAGAGTATAAGGGACACGAAATAACCATGGATAGTTAGTTAGGCCAAAACATTTAAGATAACTTAGTTTGGTAAATAAATTATTTAAGTAGCAGAAATCAAAATACAGATATTATATAAATATATAACCATAATCACGGTACCGAACAGAACAGAACAGAGGTCACAGAAGTGACAGTCAGAACAGAGGTACGGATTCAAGAAGTGGCTCGTACGGATTCTAGAGGTGGCTCCCACACAGTGTAGCACTTAGCTCCGCACAGCACTTTGGTCCGCACAGAATAGAGGTCAATGGATCAGAGGACCACAAAGTAACCAAACAGAGTCCAATGGTTATTTAAGTCCCCCAAGGCGTGGGACTCCCGTGGTGGTACTTACAAAACATAATTGTATATAAGGTCATAGCCAAATATTCTTTAAAATATAAACAAACATACCCATGGGTTTCTTTTTAAACAAATAGGGTTTAGCAATAAAACCACGTAACTGAAATCTTTATAAATATAACTTTTATTAATATACTAATAAAATATACTTGTATAAAATAGATTTTGGTAGTCAAAACATATGTAAAATACATTTTGGTGACTCAAGGTATAATATAACTCACCTTAACTTTAATACCTTACTCTTTCTTTCCACTATCACAGACCCTTTTAGATTCCACCATTTTTTCCTTTCTTCTTCTCTTTCTTTCTTTCTTTTTCTTTCCTTCTTTCTTCTTTCTTTTCCTTTTCTTCTTTCTTTTAGGTTGATTACTCTCCCTAATTATAGGGAGGTGACGCCATTCATCCGCCAACACGTGGCCAGACCCATAATATCCCTCAGATTTGATAATAAATTCGTAGATTTATATTTATCTTTAATAGATATTTAAAATAATTATCTTTTGATCCAATATTTTAATATAATTATATAAATAAATTAATTCCTAATTAAATTACACTTTATCTTATACTAACAAAAAATTATTTATTTATTTTGCTATCACACCCATTATTATTATATTTCTATTATCTATATTATTTATATTTTGACCCCTAAACTTTTAATAATTATATTATTTTACAAAATTACACTTAATAATATATAATAAATTATATTTTTCCGAACTGAGATTAAATAATATTAGTATAAATTCTACAGAATAATTAAAAATCTGAGTTGTTACATTTTATATATATATATATATATATATATATATCTTATTTTGAGAATTTATTTGATTAATTTTGATTATGAATGTTCCTGTTGATTGTGGCATGATATATAGTTGAAAAAAAGACCATTGCTAATTTCTTAATCTCCAAATTTACTATTGAGGTGACATTATTCATAGCATGTTGGGTGTCATTTTTTTTTTAAAACTCGTAAATCAATATAGTTAAAAAGCAAAATAATCTTTTTTTTTTTTTTTGCTTTTAGATATTTTTTAAAAATGTATTTAATTTGATTTTGCTTCTATTGGCTACATATTTTGTATAAGCCAATTACAATTCGACGCGTGGCAAAATAAAAGTAATACAGGAAGACTATTCAAGTCTTCGATCATGATCGTACATGTGGCGGTTAGTATTGGTTATTACGAGATCTGAGTAGTATTGGATCAGCAAAGAGATGCAAAGTGATGTGGTTTCAACGGTTACTCATATTCAAATTCAAAATTAGGAGGGAAGCCTAACTGCAAGTGATGGCATAGTGGAGCTAATTATAAGCAACATGATCAGCGATCATGGAGGAGCATTCGACGGTTGGAAATAAAACACATCCCAGATGTTGATGCCAGCTTCGAAATAAAATATTTGGCTTCGAAACCAGATTTTGGCGCCAAAAGTCAAATAACAACGGCTTCGAAACTGAGAAGCCGGCTTCGAAGCACATTCCATACCTAAGGATGTATGAATTCACAAGTATTTGTTTACTTCGAAGGGATTAAAGACCTGTTTTAAGTTTTTTAATGAGAGTAATGTCCTTCGAAGCAAAACTTGATATCCCTTAAGGATGGCAATTGGTGTTCGAAACATCAAAACCAATAGTTGGTTTATATATATAGAAGAGATTGTCTTTTCGGACTAAAACAGTGCAGCCCTCAAAAGGGGTTTCCATATTTTTGAAAGTATGGACTGTTGTTCGAAGCAAAAATGGTCAATTTAAAACTGATTGATCCTACTAACCATGACGATATGTTGGTTATGATTAAAACAAGCTTTAAGGGGTAAGATTGTTAAATTCGAAGCACTGATTCTAAATGAAAATCAGCAAAAACTGTCAACTTTATTCCATAAATTGGAAAAGTTCATGTTGGTTTTTTTAGTGTTTAATTTAAAACGATTGAGTCCAGATTCAAAGGATAAGATTGTTCAGTTCGAAGCCCTAAATTTGCTTTTAAAGACAAACGGGGACAAGATCAAACAATGCCAAACAAAGAGAAAAGTCTTAGTTGTATTAAAGCAAACGCAATTACATCGAATGGCCCTCTTTGGGTACAAATTCAAGTTCATAAAAGTGAGGAATAGAATAAATAACAAGATCATGAAATTTGGTCCAACTATGATCAATGAATTTCTGTTCTTTCTTTATTCTATCCTCTATTTCTTCTAGGATTGGCTGCTGAAGTTGATGTGCTCTCACTTCATAAAAGAGCTCTTCAACCTTTATTTCGAACGCTATTTCTCTCAATCCTTGTTCCAACTCATCCATATCCAAGTCATCCCAGTACGCAGAGTCTTTATTCTTGAAGTTATCGAATTCTTCAATGAGGTTCTCTGCTTCGTATTGGGCATGAACTCGAAGGGATGAGAGTTGGTCCAAAGATTGAGTGGTGGCCACAGAAGTCCAATGCTAGTGAAGAAGCAATGGGAGTTGGTCCAAAAACATGTGAAGCTCTGCTTGGGCGAGGGGGTTGAGGACGTGACCCCGAGTTAGAATGTCACAAGCCCATCGAAGGTTCTTGAGAGGAATATCGTCCTCAAAAACATTGAAAGGCAAGTAAGAGAAGGCTGTAAGCAGAAGTTGGGCTTTCTTCCGCTCAGTTGGAGTAGGGGAAGGTGGAGGCTTGTAAGGAGGAAAGACTTTATCCGCAGAAAGGGCAAGCCTCAGTCTCTTTGTCTAGCAAGGATTTGGCGGAGGAGGAGGCATGGAAGCTTCCATTTCGGGAGAAGGAGTAAGGGCAGAAGGAACAAGGGCATTTATATAATCGAGCCAGTCAAAAGAGCAAAACTTTGCCTTCTGGGCTAAGAACGATGGGTTGTACCCTTGTGCCTCTTTTGGGCGTCGGGTAGCGTGCACTATCTTTGTAGGCATGGAGGATGTGTACCATGCTACAAGCAGATTGTCCTCTAAACTGCGTTGGCGGTCGATGGGTACGTAAGGATAGACCACCGAGCTTCGCGCATAGGAAGGAAACTCTAAAGAGTCAGTGAACTCGACAAAGTGATGGTTAATTCGCTCCCTTAAATCACAGGCCTCAGGTTCCGACCAGCTTGCCCAGTCAGAAGCCCCAGAGGAAGAAGAAGCCACAGCCTTATCCCATGTAGAGGGTTGTGAAGAAGAACTTCCCATGTCCATATTTGCAACTTTTTGAATCAAAGGATTGAGGGCAGTTTGTTCGTAGTCCAAGGGTGAATCAGAAAAAGAACTTCCCATGTCTAGATTTGTAACTTTCTGAATCAAAGGATTAAGGGCAATGTGTTCATAGTCCAAGGGTTGATAATTTGCAAAGGCTTCCATGACTTGAATATAGAAATGTGGGTAAAGGTGGCTAATTAATGCATGGAGATTCTTTCGAGGAGGAACAACATCATCAGATGACTCTTCGTGTGCTCGATCAATAGAAGAGAAAATTGATTTAGCCATAAAAATGTATCAGTCTGTTCGAATACTAAGGTGGTGGGGGTATTCAAAAGATTGAAAGAGAGTTTAATGCAAATGATGAATGACGGTTGCATTTCTGGAAGAATGCAAAGCCCATGCACGTTCTAAGACGTGGATAAAAGACCTTGATCCACTAATATCACCAAATATTGGGTATATTAGTGCGGGGGGTAATGTTGGCTACATATTTTGTATAAGCCAATTACAATTCGACGCATGGCAGAATAAGGGTAATACAGGAAGACTATTCAAGTCTTCGATCATGATCGTACACGTGGCGGTTAGTATTGGTTATTATGAGATCTGAGTAGCATTGGATCAGCAAAGAGATGCAAAGTGATGTGGCTTCAACGGCTACTCACATTCAAATTCAAAATTAGAAGGGAAGCCTAACTGCAAGTGATGGCATAATGGAGCTAATTATAAGGCAACATGATCAGCGATCATGGAGGAGCAGTTCGACAGTTGGAAATGCAGTTCGATGGTCATCCTTGAGAAGTATAAATAGCAGAGAAGGCCCCAGAAAAAAGTCCCAGACTTAGATCCAAAAAACCAGTCTTATTCTACTTTATTTCCTTTCCAATTTTACATTTCCTGTTCTTTACATTTCTGTACTTTAAAATTCCTGCACTGCACTTCGTTCATAGGAGTAGTTTCAAGTAGATTGTTGCTATAAACCTCTACGAGGCTGAGTTTGGATCATTGTAAGTATTTCATTTTAATGAAATGCTTCAATTGTTCTTCATTTAATTGTTATTTGCTTAATTTTCCTAAATCAAGCCACCAGTAAAAGTCCTCTTCATTGAGACTGAAAGAACTAAAACACAATCGTCTGATAATTGGTTGGCAATTAATTTTCTGTAAGGACTGATTGATCCTTGCTGGCACACTCATAATTACAAAAGTAACCTTCGAAAGCCAAAAAGCCAACAGCTTCATAAACAAACAAAAGTTATAACTTATATACAACACTTTGACACAAATTTCAAAAAAACAAAATTATAAGTAGTTTAATAAATTATACCTTATTAAGACAATATAAAAAAGAGTAATGTTTGGATATCAAATGTTTTATCAAAATTTTTATAAAATACTGAGGGTTTACTTGGGTGTGGGATCATGTGAGTAATTTGATAAAATTTTTGATAAAATATTTGAGCCCTTAACATTTCAACAATGTTAGAGATATTAAATTTTTTATCAAAAAGTTTATCAAATCACTTATATGAGTGTTGGGCCTATATGTGTGATTGGGAGACGCCACGCAATGTGCAAGAATGCCAGTTCAATGGTGACGTATGGAATGCTGAGGCATTGATTGAGAATGTCTTATAGCTATGTGAGTGATTTTATAAATTTCTTAGTAATTTTGTTGAAAAGTGAAATTATTCCACTAATTTAAATTTTAGTTAAATATAGCTAACAAATTATAAAATTATTGCTTAATCAGCTTTAACAAGTTATTTCTAAACTAGCTTTTGATTAATTTTGCTACAGTACATCGTTGCAACTTGCATGTACCCTGTTAACAGGTTATACAATATTTTATCATTTATTTTTAAGAGTAACCTGAAATCTTGTCGGATGACCAGCTGCTGCATATATATATATATATATATATATATATATATTTTAAAGGAATATGAAACTACATAGATATATCCTATACACTTTGGATGTCCAGCTAGACAACAGCTACTGGGCACAATTTTTTTTTATTTTTATTTTTTTAATATAACTGCATATATATAACAACACAAAATTAACTTCTCCTATACTATTTTGGATGTTTTTTAAAAATACAAAATGAATATTTTATAAAATTTAATTTTAGAATATAGCTAAAATAGAAAAGTAATTATTTAGTTATAATTTAGTTCAAAATTTGTTTTGGCTAATGTAAATGCTTTTAGGACCTCAATTGCTTTGTCAATTTTTTTTTACAAAAAACTCACATGAGTGTGAGGCTCACTTGGGTGTGGGACTCATACCCATGCAAATGATTTGATAAAAATTTTGATAAACTATTTGTGGCCTTTAGCATTTCAACAATGTTAGAGATATTAAATTTTTTATCAAGAAATCTACTAAATCACTCATATGAGTGTGACCCACATATGGTATTGATAGATGCCACACAAGGTGCAAGAATGTCAGTTTGATGGTGATGTATGGAATGCTCGGAAGGGCCCACACCTATGCGAGTGATTTGCTAAATTTTATTAATATTCTCAACATTTTTCTTAACATTTTTTTTTATATATATAAAGTTAAATTATTCCACTAATGCAATTATGACCTACCATTTAACAAGTAAATTTAATATAAAATTTAATTATCACAATATTACTGGTCAAATAACTCAGCCAGTTTGTCATCCAAACATAACCCTGACTGTTTTTTTTTTTTTGTTAAAGTTAGTTTTTAAAATGTTGTTATTATTATTATTATTATTATTATTATTATTATTACAAGTCCTAATTTCTTTTAAATGAATCAAAATTTTAGAAAGCCCACTAAAATCAAAATCCAATTTTATTTTCAAAATCAGAAAATTGGGGCTTTTATTTTTAATAAAAAAATTTATTCAATTAATTTTACTTTCACTTTAATGTCTAGAGACACTTGTTATTCAAGAGCAAAGCCATATGCTAAGCATGAGTTGTCAAAACCTAATTGATATATGTTCACTCCTAATTTTTTTAAAGGGTAAATTACACTTTGCCCCTCCAAAGTTTCACCTATTTCTCATTTTGGTCCTTTAAGTTTGATTTTTTTCACTTTGGCCCTTCATGTTTACAATCCTTCTCACTTTGATCCTTCATGTTTGCAATCTTTTCCATTTTGACTCTTTAAGTTTCATTTTTCTCACTTCGGCCCTTCATGTTTATAATCCTTCCGACTTTAGCCCTTTATGTTTGCAATCATTCTCACTTTACTCTTAAACTAACTTCCATCCAAAAAAGTAACAAAATTTGTCACATCACTAACATATCAGCTCCATATGTGATGCAAAAAATTCACTAAAAATGCAAAAAAAATAAAAAATAAAAAACAAAAAAAATTGAATTTTTTTTTTTTTTAGCCTTTAGTAAACTTTTTTTTTTTCAAATTTATTCATAAACATTATTATATTATAGATGCATCTAGATTAGATACAACTAAAAAAATAAAAAACAAATTTAACTATAAAAAGAAAAAAAAAAGTTTTTCTAAAGACAAAAAAAAAAAAACGATAGTAAATTTTTCATTTCAGAATTGACAATATAAGGTGCCGTTTAGTAACACTTACGTTTTCAATTTTCTGTTTATATTTACAAAAATTTTAAAAACTCAAATAAAAACTTGTTTGGTAAATTTTTGATTTATAAATCAGTGGTCTCAGTTTATAAATTTGGCCAAAAAATGTGTTTCCGTTTTGAGTTTTGAGTTTTTTTTTTTTTTTTTTTACCACCCAACACTAGCCACCACCCGCCACATTTTCCACCACCGTCTTCCGCCACCACCACTCGCCACCCACCCCCCACCACTCGCCACCTACCTGCCACCACCACCTACCACCCGCCACCGCCACGCACCTGCCACCCACCAGCCACCACCACCTACTCGCCACCACCACCCATCCCTCGCCACCACCTCCACCACCACCACCCACCACACACCTGCCATCCACCCGCACCACCACTCACCACCTACCTGCCACCACCATCCACTACCAGCCACCTACCACCCACCCACTACCACTACCCACACCCACCACCACCACCCACTCGCTACCACCCACCAACCGCCACCGTCACCCATCCACCCACCACTACCACCACCACCACTACCCGCCACCTACCCGCCGCCACCACCACCACCCGCCATCAGCCACCCACCTGCCACCACCCGCCACCACACCCACTCGCTACCACCCATCACCCGCCACCGTCACCCACCCACCCACCATCACCACCCGCTACCTACTCGCCACCACCACCACCCACTACCACCTGCCATCCGCCACCACCACCACCTGCCATCCGCTACCCACCACCCGCCACCACCACCACCACCACCACCCACTCGCTACCACCCCTCATCCGCCACCACCACCACCCGCCACCGTCACCCCTCCCGCCACCACCACCCACTACCGCCACCACCACACCACCACCACCCGCCACCGTCACCCACCCACCACCACCACCCACCGTCACCACTTTCCACCACCGTCTTCTACCGCCACTTGCCACCACTTGCTATTTCTCACTCTTTTTTATATTTTAAAATTTTTAAAATATTTTGTCAATTACCAAACGCGTTTGTAGTTTATGTTTTTCAAAAAATAAACAAAAAATAAACAAAAACCAGTTTATAAAATTTTTATAAATATAAACTGAAAACGTAAACGTTACCAAACATACCCTAAGTGTTTGAGTCAGTATATTTTCAATTTTTTGTCTTTAGTAAATTTTTTCTTTTTTTTTAGTTAAAATTGTTTTTATTTTTTTAGTTGCATGTAATCTAGATGCATCTATAATGTAATAATGTTTATAAATAAATTTGAAAAAAAAAAAGTTCACTAAAAACAAAAAAAATTTCAATTTTTTTGTTTTTTATTTTTATTTTTTGCATCTTTGGTGAATTTTTTATATCACACATGGAGTTGATATTTTAATGATGTGGCAGATTCTGTTAATATTTTGGATGGAAGTTAGTCTAGAAATAAAGTGGAAAGGACTACAAATGTGAAGGGCTGTGATGGATTGCAAACATGAAGGACTAAAGTGGGAAAAATTAAGCTTAAAGAGGCAAAGTGGGAAGGATTGCAAACATGAAGGGTCAAAATGAGAACAATTAAATTTACAGGGCCAGAGTGAGAAATAGATGAAACTTTAAGGGAGCAATGTGTGATTTACCCTTTCTTAAAAGGGTTAACAAGACATCAAATTTTCAAGAATTGTCAAGGAAACAATGCAGGAAATATTTTTACCTGTAATCCTATTTCTTGCCCAGTATGATTAAATCCTATGAGCATTTGAAAGGGAATAAAAATGAGAGACTAATTAAAATATATTAAATAAGATTTACCTAAGGGGATTGGCTTCTTTCGGTGTTGGGCCCATGGGACTCACTACGAGTCTTGTTTCGATAATCCGAACCATTTAATATGTAAAATTCATCGAGTACTATATGCCTGTACAAAATCACATTGATCGGATATCGATAGCTATTTCATCGGTTCAGATTTCTGTCAATCGTTTATTTTTTCACTGTCCATTTTTTTTTTATATACAAAACTGATTTGATCACGTAATTATCGATATCCGATCATCATGATTTTTTTACAGGCATATAGTACTCGACGAGTTCTACACATTGAAGGATTCAGATTATCGAAATAGGACCCGTGGTGGGTCCTTACTGATCTAACATAATCTTCCAATCCGATCACAAATTGGAGAGAATCCAAATCCTTTCCTAAGATACTTTGTCTCCCACTAGTCAAATTATTAAATTTGCAATGATTCAATAAATTAACCATCTAAATATAATTTCAGGTAATACTATACCACCCATCTTTTATGATTAATCAATGATATATATATATATATATATATATTTGTTAATTATTTTATTACACAAGTAAAAATTTAAAGATGAATAAAAAGTATTGAGTTACCACTGGGGTGGTGGCTAGTGGAGAAAGTATCTTTCTCCATAGACGTGACTCAGGTTCGACTTCTAGAGGGAGCGAAATGCTAGTCCTTTCAGTGGCTCACTTTGGTAACCTCGCTCTATACTCCGATCGAAACTTAAGCTCGTCTATGACGTATGGTTGAGCTCCGCTAGTGCTTCGGTGGTGGGTCCCTTTCTATGGGTTGAATTAAATCAGGTTGGCAACCGACTACTCCGAGGTTTGGGCTCACAGATGTCGTGATGACACTTCAAATCATCATTTTTTTTGGTCTAAAAAATAATATATATGTTACCCAAAAGACAACCTAAGAGGGAGGGTGAATTATGTTTTTACAATTAAAAATTAATAATACCCTAATAAAAATTATGACTAGCACAATAGATAAATATAGTTAATGAAATAAAAATAATAATTAAAACAAGCGTTCTAACAACTATGTCAGTTAATGATTTTAGCATAGTGAAAATGTGAAATATAGCTACAGCAATTTAAATAAAATAAAGAGACAAGGGAGAGAGAGATAAACAAATTTATAGTGGTTCGGTTTCAACTCGGCCTACGTCCACTCCTCAAGCTTCACTTGAGATTTTCCACTATGCTCTAGCTTCACGAGGGTGCTAGCAACATCTTTACAAATGGAGTAATCCTCTACGGATTTTACACAGACTTTCTAAGTTAAGAGCACTGAGTGTACTACACTCTTACAAGATTGAAAAGAAGGTATTTTTGCTTTCACAGAAAGCTACAAGAATTATCTCTCAAAGATAGATATATAAAATGAAACTTTGATTTTTCTGTAAATCTTACACAGAAAAGATGAGCTTAATGCTAGAAGGCTCAGTGTATAATTTCTGAGAGAGGATGTAAACAAAAATTGAAGAACACTTCTCAGAGAATTTTTCAGAGAATAGATGTGAGTGATTATAGATCAAAGAATATTTTCTGGTTTTTTTTTGTCACTTGTTTACATTAGAGGCTTTGGTATATATAATGAAACTTATAGTCGTTTATAACCGTTGTATTCATTTGAATTTATAGCCGTTTATAGCTGTTGTATTCCATCATTACTAATTTGAATATCTTCCTCTCCATCATTACTAATTTGAATATCTTCCACTTGAACCTTTTGGCCTGCTACTGTGCTGAGCTGTTTGAACTTTTTGGCCTGCTGTTGTGGTGGACTGTTTGAACCTTTTGTTTTGGGCTATTTGAACTCCTGATTTAATCAAATATTAAATACATTTTAACAACATTTAGGGTAAAGGTTTAGGTGAGAAATAACGGGACAAAATAAATTTTGATTCTATTTTTCTCTTTCAAATAAATTAAAACATAATTAAATAAATCATCAAAATAAATTTTGGATTCTATTTTTCTCTTTCAAATAAATTAAAACATAATTAAATAAATCATCAAAATAAATAAGTCTAACAATCTCTCCTTTTTTGATGATGGCAAACAATGATGTTTTAATTTGATTTGGGAGTAAGAAAAGCTCCCCCTCAAGTCATGCTCCCTGAATTCATTTCTAAATACATAGGTTAGCACATGTGTAATAAATAAGCTTTAATTAGAGATATGATATGAGACTAATATATCAAACTATAAATACATAACATCAGATTAGTTTGAAAATAATACCATAATTTGAACATAATACCATAATACATAACATCATAACATCATAAGTTTTCTCCCCCTGTGACATTATCAAAAGGAAATCATGGGCTAGAATTTGGAGGAGGGGAAGGAAAATGATAGGGATAAATGGCATATATGCATACACATACAACTCTCACGCGTCTCTGTTTTTTTTTGCTAAACGCGATTGCCACGCGACCTGGCTTTTGTTTCATTAACCGACAAAAGCAGCTCTCCTCGATTGCCGCTCGCCTCAACTATCTCTCTCTCATTGTTTTCTTCTCTTCAGCCTTCTTCTTAATCACACTCGTCTGCTTCTTCTTCTTCACCTCACTCTCTTCTATCTCTTCTTCATCATTCTCTTCGATCTTCTTCTTCCTCGAGAGACAGAACAGAGAAATTGAGCAGAGCAGAAAGGCTGCCAAAAATGACCCTCCTGTCGATTACATCTCTCTCTGCTACTTCATGGCCTCGTCCCGTCCCCTTACTCTCTTTCCGGACCAGAATGATCCTGTAAGCGCTGCTGGGCCGAGTGCCCTGGCTCCTACTCTTCCCAACCTTCCTATGATGTCGATTGAGCAAATAATGGTAGCTCAATCAGACATTGAAGCTAATCATTTCACACTGACGTCCTGTATGGAGACGGTGACTGCAGTCACAAAATTGGCTTACTGATTGCAGAACAAGATGAGTGAGCTTTATCAGGTCAACGCCGAACTATCTATGCTCCAGTGCATGTACAAGGATGCGCGAGCAGAAATAGGCGCACTGAAGGCCAAAAATAAAGAGCTTAAACGGAAGACCACCTCCATGGCCCGATTTGGAGCAACGTCGTTCTTGGCCTTTGATAGTCAGCGAGGAGTCGTCGCTCTCGACGAAAACACAGGGACAGGGACGTCAAGGGTCACCCAAGGTGATAAAAAGAAGAAGAAAACAATGTAAAGGCGAGTAAGTAAGATTGGCGTATGGCCGTAAAAAAAAATGAAGGGTTTTTATTTTTATTTTTATTTTTTTTATGTAAATATGTTTATTTTGATTGGCGGATGGCCGTAAAAAAAATGAAGGGTGTTTTTTTTATGTAAATATTTGTATTTTGATTTGTTTTTGTTTTTATGTTTAAGTACTGAAAAATGAAATTAAAAAGCAGAAAAAAATAAGAAAATTAAGCCCAAATAAAAAATAATAATGAGAAAAAAATAAAAATAAAAGAATAAAAAAAAATCAATGCATGCATAATTAATTTTACCTCAAGATGCAGAACCCAAAGAAAAATTACACAGTTGAGAATATGAAACTGTTAAGGAGAATAAATGTACGACGGACTTGAAAGTATGCAACTGATATAAATGTTTCCATATCAATGTAGCAATACATACATATGATTTTAACAAAAATTCAAGTTTCACAGTCATAACAAAACTTTTTAAGTAGAAATCGGCATTCCAAGCTCGCCACGAATAAAATTAAAGCGATCCTCGCTTAGGAGTTTTGTGAAAATATCCGCCAATTGCTTGTCGGTGTTTGTAAATTCAAGTACAATATCCCCTTTTTGAACATGATCTCTTAAAAAATGATGTCGAATTTCAATATGTTTTGTTCGTGAGTGTTAAACCAGATTTTTGCTTAAATTGATGGCACTAGTATTATCACAATGTAGCATCAAGTTTAGATAAATGCCATGGGTGCAATAAGGAGAAGTTCCAAAGGTCAAGAATAAGACACATATGCTGTTGTAGCAAGATAATATGGCAACAATGAATCAATGAGCTTATCCATTATGAAGAATTCATGTTATTTCAATATATTTTCAAGCAATAACCAAGGAGATACCAAATTGTTAAAAGTATATGTGAAGCAGTTGAGCATGATCTAATAATCAATTTCTAGCAAGAGCGTACAGATTTTATATAAGATAATTTAAAAAAAAAATATGTGAGTTGCAAGCTCATAAGTGTGATATCAAAAATAGAATAGAATCTGAGGGAATTTTTTTTTTTTTAAAAAATAATCTAGTTTAAATTCTTCCCCTTGTTTCATTTGGCAAAATTAATAGGAGATATGATAAATGAAAGCTCATAACTGAAATGTTCTCCTCAATAATATCAATAGGATGCCAAATATTACCAATAAGGATGGCAAAATGATACCAACATGCAATCTATCAAGGATACCAATATGCAATCTAGAAGATTTAACAATCATAGCTCAAGCATTATGTAGAATACCAAATATTGCTCATAATAGGTTAAACTCAATATAATCTCATGGCGCTAATGTAATTCCAAAAAATGAAGCATGTTTAAGGTATAGTAATCCATATGCTAAGAAAAATCATGAATTTCAATATATAGCACACATTTAAGCATATGCATGATTCTTAGGCAAGAGCATCATCAAAGAGTATACATTGCAAATCATATGAAGCATAATCAATCTTTTTCATATCAAAGTAATAACAGTATTAGCTCAAAGGATATAAGATAGAATTTTTACCTCAAAAACTTAAGAGAGTGTAGGAGGCATACCTTTGGTTCCTAAGTTAGAAGCTTTTCAATCTTCAATTTTCTTTCATGAGGAGTTCATCTCAAAAGGGTTTAACAAGTATGTCAGCAAAATGATTTCTCTCCCTAGGTTGGTGTTACCCTTTTTCTAATATATAGAACAATCACTATTACTCAATAAAAATACAGCACAAATCACTTCTTATCACAAACTCAAAAGGTGAAAAATAATTCAAAGATCAAACAAGAGTTTGGAATGCTATTTTTCAGAATTTTCAAGTTGTAGCACATAGCATAATATGCATAAGAAAATAGTGTTATGCTCTTTGTTTTATTAAGAAATGATAATCTTATTTAATCACATAACATTATCAAGAGGCATTTTCATCAATTCAATCTACATACTCAAGTGTGATAAAACATTTTACTTAACATGGAACACAACATGAATGTTATAAACAATTAATTCAACAATTTATCAATCAAAAACATTTCATGAGATGTATGCCAATATAATCCATATTCAAAAGATATTCAATAGGATAGATACAATGTCGATACAAATGTATGATACTTCTTTTCATTTAAACATTGTTGATGGATCATAATCAAGGAATTTCACAACTCATTCAAATATTCCAATGTAAAGCATATAAGCATGGAATTTTCATATTGAGCATATTCTTGAGATCACAAATGTAGAATTCAAAATATAGATAGTATACATCTCAAAAACATGCTATAACATCAAAATTGATTTTACAAAGATATGACTCAAAAAGGAATTAGCATATTAGTATGAAGTCATATATAAGATGTGAAAAGTATGCTCACAAAGAAATTTATCACTTCTTATAGCTTTTTCATAGCAATGGATGACATGATATAAAATGTTAATGAATACATAAATCATTCATATTCTAATAGGCATTCATCAAAATAATATAATTCTCATTTTTTAGTTCAATGAATGTTTGAAAGAAATTAGCAGAACATGACTTAGCAAACTTAGTACAATTAGGTTACATGGAAGCAATGATTGGACGCAACCTATTGTACACAAATCACACATTAAAGAATATAGAACTTTAAGCTTAAAGGTGTGTTAAGAGTTATACCTTCATTTACCTCTTTGGAATCTTCACCCATACATTAGCTCTATTGTTTATCTTGGTGATTTTCATTTCATCATTCTTTTTCTTGTAGGAGCTGATTTTGCTCTTTAGATTGAACACTCTTGTTGTGCATTTCCTCTCGAAGTCCTTGGTGTTCTTTGAGATTCCACCTACAAAATATCTTGATTTCTTTCTTAGTATCCATACTTTCTTGGGTTCATGGGAATTAGTCTCAAGAATATTTAATCTCATAAACGGTTTAGGGGGATCAAAACCAATGCCTACTTTGTTAAAAACACATCTTTTATTTCCAAGAAGTTTGTTGAGATTTTCTTTTCCTTTTACAAAATTTTCAAGAGTTTTGTTTAAATCCTCAACATTGTTTTTCAAAATGTTTTTCTCATTGGCAATAGACAAAAAGTCATTTTTCAAAGTAGCATTTTTCATTTTTAAAACACCCACATCATTTGAAAGAGAAGTAACTAATTTCTTTAATTTAGAATTCTTAATACAAACATTTCTAAATATGTTTTGTAATTCATTGAAAGCACTTTCAAGTTCTACATAATTAGAGATTACCTCATCTTGAGTGGAATTCTTCTCTCCAAGAGCCATGAGACACATATTGGCTACTTTATCATTTTGTTCCCAAATGGCTTCCTTTTTGCTGCCATCAATCATTGAAAGTTCATGAGCCCTGAGTGAGCCTAGGAGTTCTTCAATGCCTAATTTTGTTAGGTCTTTTGCTTCTTGGATAGCTATAACCTTAGCTTCCCATTCATTTGGCAAAGACCTAAGTATTTTTCTTACAAACTCACCATTAGTATAAGATTTACCAAGAGATTTTAGAGTATTAATAATATTGGTAAATTTATAAAACATCTTAGAAATAGATTCAAATGATTCCATAGTAAAGAGTTCATAATCATGAATAAGCATGTCAATCCGAGACTCTTTTATTTGGCTAGTTCCTTCATAGGTGATTTCAAGTTTATCCCAAATCTCTTTAGTAGTAATACACCCAAAAATTCTATTGTACTCATTTGCATCTAGTCCACACACAAGAATAAGCTTGGCTTTAGCATTAGCTTGAAGGAGTTTATAATCAAGCTCATCAAATTCATCCTCAAGTTTAGGCACATTGATATGGTCTACTACCTTGGTAGGGATTTTAGGACCTTTAGTGATAATGAGCCACAAAGCATAATTGGTAGCTTGAAGATACAAAGTCATTTTTTCTTTCCAATGAATGAAATTACTACCATCAAAGAGAGGTGGCCTATTGCTAGCTTGTCCTACAGCAGAGTAAGTAGAATACATGGTTGCTATGGATCAAAAACTCAAGATTGTTAAATCTAAAGAAGAGCCCCAGGCTCTGATACCAATTGTTACCCAAAAGACAACCTAAGAGGGGGGTGAATTAGGTTTTTACAATTAAAAATTAATAATACCCTAATAAAAATTATGACTAGCACAATAGATAAACATAGTTAATGAAATAAAAATAATTAAAACAAGTGTTCTAACAACTATGTCAGTTAATGATTTTAGTACAGTGAAAATGTGAAATATAACTACAGCAATTTAAATAAAATAAAGAGATAAGGGAGAGATGGGCAAACAAATTTATAGTGGTTTGGCTTCAACTCGGCCTACGTCCACTCCTCAAGCTTCAATTGAGATTTTCCACTATGCTCTAGCTTCACAGGGGTGCTAGCAACCTTTTTACAAATGGAGCAATCCTCCACGGATTTTACACAAACTTTCTAAGTCAAAAACATTGAGTGTACTACACTCTTACAAGATTGAAAAGAATGTGTTTTTGCTTTCACAGAAAGTTACAAGAATTATCTCTCAAAGATAGATATATAAAATGAAGTTTTGATTTTTCTGTAAATCTCACACAGGAAAGATGAGCTTAATGCTATAAGGCTGAGTGTATAATTTCTGAGAGAAGATGTAAACAAAAATTGAAGAACACTTCTCAGAGAATTTTTCAGAGAATAGATGTGAGTGATTATAGATTAAAGAATATATATATATATATATATATATATTATATTTTGTCACTTTTTCATTAGAGGCTTTAGTATATATAATGAAACTTATAGCCGTTATATTCATTTGAATTTATAGCCGTTTATAACCGTTGTACTCCATCATTACTAATTTGAATATCTTCCACTCTATCATTACTAATTTGAATATCTTCCACTTGAACCTTTTGGCCTGCTACTGTGCTAGACTGTTTGAACCTTTTGGCCTGCTGTTGTGCTGGGCTGTTTGAACCTTTTGTTTTAGGCTATTTGAACTCCTGATTTAATCAAATATTAAATACATTCTAACAATATTTAGGATAAAGGTTTAGGTGAGAAATAATGGGACAAAATAAATTTTGATTATATTTTTCTCTTTCAAATAAATTAAAACATAATTAAATAAATCATCAAAATAAAATTTGAATTTAAAACATAATTAAATAAATCATCAAAATAAATTTTGAATTCTATTTTTCTCTTTGAAATAAATTAAACATAATTAAATAAATTATCAAAATAAATAAGTCTAACAATATATATATATATATATATATAAAGTATTGAGTTCTACCACTATACGTCAATGCCCAAACTAACAATAACTTTTTCTTTTATTTATTTTTAATTTTATATTTTTGATTGTATGAATTAATTTTTTTAGGTAAAAGTTTAAAGATAAATATAAAGTATTGAATCCACCACTACACATCAATGGTCCAGACCACCCAATAACATTTTTTTTTTTTTTTTTTGATTTTATGTTTTTGATTGTATGAATTAAAATTTTAAAAAAATTAAAGATACATTTGCGTAAGAGCATGATTCGCTTGTGTTCTTGTTGTACACCTCCTTGGAGTTGGACTGACGTGTTGAAATTGGATATCTGGTCAGCCTTCAATCTTCCAAGCTTGTTATTTGACCACTTTTACCATTTCAAAAGTTCTTTCAAAATTAATGACTGAAAAGTCTTTTATTCTTTTTGAAACTAGCCCTGCTCAAATTGGATTAGAATTGTAGATCCAATATTCCTTGGACTTTTTTTCACTTGGGCTATTATTATTCTTATTGTTTTGTTACAATCGTTCTAAAGTAATATGAGAAGAAAATGTCATTATGCTTGGTATTATTATTTGAGTAGTTCTATTTAAATTAAAAAATTAAATTCTCTTTTTAAGTTTAATGATCAATTAATCAATCACTTTTATATATTATTTTTTTCTATCATATCTTTTTTAATTATTAATCAATCATTTCACTTACTCATTATAGAATCTAAAAAATAGCTTTAAAAGTTAAAATTATATAACATTTTTCTTATTATTTTTCACTCAAATTCAACCATTATGTTTGATAAAAAAATGCGTTCACTCGACAACTCAAATCGCTTAATTAATCTTGGCTACATGCACATGTTGTTCTTTCGATGATCTAAGAAATATTGTCACCAACATGTTATTGTTTTGATGATCTAAGAAATATTGTTTGGTTATGGTATGTATGATGAAGTTGGGTAAGTTGTCCCCCATACACCTTGTCTTAGAGTATCATTATCAAATTCGTTAGAGTATTTTTTTGATTACTTTATAACACAAAATCATAAAAACACATTTTATCAAATTTAATTTTTCACTAATTACTTTAGTTGAATGTTAAACCACTCGCTTCATGTATCTAAGAAAAGAGGATTCAACAAATGATTTTAAGTAATAAAATATTTAATATATTATATTTTATTTATCATTTAATCAATTATTACTATATTAATAATAAATATGTGTTAATATTGTATTAGTTTAATAGATCTCACCACTTATATTTATTATTAATACAATATTATCAATAAAAAATGGTAAAATAAAAACTATAGAAAAATAAAAATAACAAAAAATAACATTTTAATTATATAGAATACAGAGTCAACACATGAGATTATAAATAAAATATAATAAAAAGAAACACAATAAAAAGAATATTTTAATGAAATAGAATTTTAAAATAGAGAGTTTGATGGAGTGTGCACATAAAAAAAAGACTAACTAAAATACAAAAGTAGATTTTGTATTATAATTTAACTCAAATTTTACTGAGTTTGAAGCGGATCCTTATAGACCATTTTGGACAAAGTAGGACCATCGAATCAACATACAGATCTATTGTGACACCCGAATTTTCTTTTTTTAAATTTATTACTGCAGTAAATAGAATTTAAAAAAAAATAAAAATAAATAAATAAATGCATAGTTAGAAAGTTGGGAATTAATCGATTAAATTGCTAAGAAATAGATTGGGAGACACCTGTTTAGAATATTAAATATTTCAGTAAGTAGTAAGTGATGTTTTTGTATTGAGTGGTGAGATTTTTAGACGTAAACCTAACGTATAATCATATATAATTTAAAAATCATAACTTTTAAAATTGAAATAACATAATAAATAAATAAATAAATGAAGTCAAAACTTCGGTGGAGCCAAGGGTCAACGTGGCGCTGCGTGAACAAGGGTCAAACAAATGACAAAATGGGAAGCATCTACGTGTCCACTTGGGCCCCACACAAACATATGGCACAGGAGGGAACATCCACGTGTGATCTCTTAAAGCTTGGGCCTCACTGTCGTTCACGTATAATCGAGGTCATTAGTGTAGAGTGAGCAACAAACGTAGCAAAGTTAGGAAATGCGCGAAAAATAAGAGAAATTTTATAACAAATGTGAGTTATATTATATTTTGAATTATCTTATTATGTTTTTTATGTGTTTTGAGTTAACATAATATATTTTATGAACGTTTTGAGTTATCACAATTTATTTTATAATTTATGTTTTATAATTATGTTAATATTTCAATTACGTGGAATTTTTTTTGAACTCCATTTGCTTAAATTAAAACCCATGAATATGTTTGTTTAAATTTTAAAAATTATTTGACAATAATTTTGTGAACAATTATTTTCTATAAGTATCACTACGGGATTCCCACGTCTTTGGGGACTTAAATAATCATTGGCCCCTGTTTGGCCACTTTGTGATTCTCTGTTTGTCATGGATCTATTGACCACTGTCCTGATTGTCATGGCCCCTATTCTATTCCGTTTTACACCGTGGTTATAATTATTTACGTAATTTCTGTATTTCAATATTTGACACTTAATTAATTTATTTATTCAACTTAAATTATGTTAATGTTTTAGCTTAAATAGCTATCCATGCATTTTTTTTTTTGTGCCCCTATACTCACAGTATAATATTTCTCACTCTGCTATGTGTTTATAGCTGTTACCCCTTTTAGGTGACGAGATTTAGTGGGATCAAGATGAGGGAAAAATCATAGTGTTTTCTTTTTTTTTGTTATGTACTATTTGTATTTTGACTGGACTCTTGTAACAACATAAAGACCCAAATGACTATTTTTTGTTTCTTTTAATAAACTTTTGGTACCCAATTATTTTATTTTAAATTATTTAATTTGTTCATTACGCTACTACTACAAAATCATTTGAATTATTTTATTTTTTTCTTATTGCGACGCCGAGCCTTTGGGTATCATATTTGGGTCGTGACATCTATCCCTATTTTAAGAGTTATTTATACCAAAATTTTTAACTCCACAAAATTTTTGTTAGAGAATTACATTTTTAAACTTATGAATTTACCTACATTGATGTGGTAAGGGAATTACGCTCTATATGATTGGATGTATAAAAAATCATAAGTTTAACACCTATCATATTTCATTATTGTGGGTTGAATTGTAAAATTTTTTGGGAGTCTCAAACATTTAAAAAAAAAATTTACTTTATAAATTGTGAGATATGAGTTATTGTTATTGTTATTTTTAACTTGAAAGACTATTAAATGAATTGAACCTTTTTGATAATTATATAAATTTAGGCCCTTAGCAAAATTTAATAGCACAATAAATTTACGTCTTTTATTAAATGTTTGAATTTAAGCCATAAAAAGTGATGATGCTACGGTTCCAACCGGAGGATGGGTCGGACTGATCCATGCTTCCAACGGGTCTGTTAGCCGTAATATTTCCCAGATGAGCCTGCAAAAAGGTTTGGAGGGGAGAGGGATTCCCCGACGGACTCTCCGACGGACAAGTTAAGTTAAGGGGAAGAGTGATTATAGATAGATAGAAGAGACGGAGGAAGAACTTAACCTTTAACGTATCTCGAAGGCTTCCTTATATCCTTTACTCATTATTTCCTTGTCCATTTCAGACTGTCTTGTTGGCTAAAAGTTTGTATTCTAGCTCGCATCGTTCATGGTGAGTCTGTATCCTCCGACGTGAAGGGGTTGTTGCATTTAATGCTACAAGAGCCTCATTAATGACTGATGTGTGGGTGCAATAACTTTGCAGGATCTTTGTCTGTCTACATGGTTGATTCCCTGCCCGACATGTGTTTGAATGCTATTGGTCCTAGTCTATCATTGGTTTCTCAAGGTTACGGGGCTTTAATATCCAGCCCGTGGGTTGGGTTCTGAGTCGTGGGTCGGACCCTCTTGGATGCTCATTATGTTGTTAGTCTTGGTCCAGTATTACTTAGACCATGAGCTGGGCTCTTTTGGATGCCCATCAGTATCAGTAGTCCTCTAGTCTTGAGTGCAGCTTTAGTCCAACGAAGGGAATAAATAAGGTGTCGGGAGTCGCGAATGGCCGGGGAGGGGGCATGCGTGGAGCAAGGGGGTGGTGGAGTGGTGAGAAAAGGCCAACTAAATTCCAAGATGGCCAACCATGAAAGAGGCGAAGTGCGTAAGATGGTGGTCAGGATGGCCGACCGTGGAGGCGGTCGATCGTGAAAAGTAAATGGGCAAGCTGGCCGACCATGAAGGCGGCCGAGCGTAAAGGATGATGGTCGGGTTGGCCAAGCGTGAATATGGCCGAGCGTGAAGGATGATAGTCAGGCTTGCTAACCGTGAATGTGGCCGATCGTGAAGGTTGCCATACGCGCATTGATGGTGCATGGGACTCGAGGGATAAGCAAGCACGTGCTGATGTGAAGTGGAATGGACGAGAGAGAGGAAAGAGAATTAGTGGGGAAGGAATGGATCGCGTTCGTACACGTGGAGCAATTGAAGTTGCTGGTGACGAATGTCGAAGCGGCTGCAGGAGGGGAAGGGGTTGATAAGGAGAGAATAGGTGATTTTAATTTTTTGTGAGATTTTCAAATTGGCGAAATTTAACCACGACCCTTGGAGCACAGGCAAACCCTGGGCATTCAGACTTGTGCTTTTTTCTTACCTGATTGTGAAAAATTAGCACATTCCGGATTTTAACTCTTACATCGTGGTGGATTCACCCCTCTTTCATATTGCAAATTTCTTAGCCCCTGCAACCGAAGCGATATACAGAAACGTGAGGGAAATGGCTCAAGACAAAGTGCCTGCCTTGACGTCGGACGCATTAAGAGAGGATGACGGAGTGACTCTGGCGGAACAGTACAGAGCAGAGAGGCATGGTGAAAGGGACGTGGAGGGGCCATTGCGACCCTTCCGTCAATGATGATTTCGGCAGCTCAACCGATTAGCCAAGTGGAGCCTGACCATTGGCAAACCAAAGTGGACAAATCCATGGTGACAGTAGAGGATCTGGAGGAGTTACGTTGTGAATACCAAATTCCGGCCGATATAGAGTGCCCACGGCGAAGGAGAGGGCGTTTGATGCACGGCTAATGGAATTTGCCTTGTACGAAGAAGCGTTGCGAGGGGGTTTGAGGCTGCCCCTCCCACAAATAGTGGTCGATGTGTTGAATCACCTGGAGGTGGCCTCAGGACAACTAATGCCGAATGCGTGGAAGATTTTATTTGCCTGCGCAATCGCGTGGCCACGGGCGACCGGAGGAGAGGAAATGGCAGTGGACGAATTTTTTTCCTACTACAAGGCTTCAAGGCAACAAGAGACTTAGGCGACCCTTCAAGCCATAGTGGGAAGAGGATTAGTGGCAGGACTACCCTCGTTTGCGAAGGGTTGGTGGCCAAAGTGGTTTTTCATGTTAGCCAGTGGCGGAAGGGAAGTGCGCACGAACTGGAAGGTCTCCACTAAGTCATTGGAGCCAAAGTTAGATGCTACGGCGGAGAGGAGAGTCAAACGAGTGAAGGAGTGGTGGAAGAAGAAAGGGCTAAAATTGGACGACCTTGTCCAGCTGTTAGCCCTGTTTGCTCTGAATCTGGGGTTTCAGCCGACCGGGAAAGATCCTGCCCCAGAGAAGGTTAAGGCAAGGAGGAAAACGCAAGAGGCGAAGGACGCGCGGGTGTTTGCCATGGCGGACAAGTACAAGAAGAAAATTTGGATCCAGCGCTGAAGCTAGTCGCAAAAAGGTCTGTCTAACCATGACCCCAACCCTTGGGAGACAATGACTTAGCAACATTTGTGCTTTTGCGGGCGCTGGTAGATCCGCTTGAAGAAGAGGAGTAAGAAAGAGATAGAGTTGATCGTGAAGGAGAAGAAGAAGCGGAGGGTAGGGGCGGAAGGGAGTGAAGAAGAATCGTTGCCAAAGAAGGCCAAAAAGGAGGCAGTGGAAGTGCCTTCAGATGTAGAGAAATGAGAGGTTAGGGTTGGGGTAGAGGCGGATGGAGGTTTGGCCGAGCACCCGGTCGCCCAAGTGACAAGCGGAGTGGATGAGCAAAAGGAGTCGCCAAAGGCCAGCCAATCTACCGACCTGCCCTACGAGGGCGTGCCCTCAAGAGAAGAGCCCTCAAGGTAGGAGTTGGGGATCGCCACGCGTCATTTGTGCATCGTGGTCAGCTGCTCGGTTGGTGACAGTGGTGAGGCCAGGGTTGCTGCAAACCGCGTGTTAGGGGCCATTGAGGATGCGGCCGTGCGAGGGGTGTCACAGTTCACAAAAGCAGACCTCATGAGAGGACTCTGCTTTGCGCAGATGGAAGCAGTGACCCTGGCGGCTGCATAATTGGGCAAGGGGATGGAGGCAATAATGGAAATGGAGCTGCTTAAGGCCCAATTGGAGGAGGCGTGGGTGCAGTTGCAGAGTTTGAGAGAGAAAATAGTAGGATAGAGGAAGGTGGCGATGAGTGCCTGCGCGAAGGGCTTAGTCTATGCTCAGAGGGCGAAAAATATGGAAGTATTGGCGGTGGTGCAGGGTTACTTAATTGAGCGCGCTAGGGTAGGCCAGGCTGAGGTCACCTCCGAGCTGTCGATCGCCAAGTCTGAACTTGAAGTGGTGCGCCACAAGGTAGTATCACTAGAGTTTGAGCTAGCGAGCGAGTAGAAGAAGATGGGCGAGATCCAAGAAGTAAGCCTGCGACACCACCAAAGAGAGATTAGAAGAGGCCTTTGTGAATAATGAAGAGCTGCACGATCAGGCCTTGAAAGATAAGGAAGAGGTAGATGCGCGTGTCGCCGAGATGGAGAGGGCCTTGGGAGAAAAAAAGGCTAAGACTGTAGAGTTAGCCAGGATAATGGCGTCTGAGAGAGCAGCTTATCCGAACCTATGCATCGCGGCGATGGAATAGTTTAAGTCATCCCTTGAAGTCCAAACGACCATTGACGTGGCTGTGGTGAGGGGCTTGGCTAGAGGGGGAAAGGTGGTGCTGGGTCTTCAGAGGTGGCTGCTGCTGGGCTTACCGAAGAAGAAATAATCCAGAATTTTCAGCAGTTAGACTACTACAAGCATGAGATGAGCCAGTACAGGGATAGCGATTGGACGAGCTTCAAGTACAAGGCGCAGGAGCTCTTTTCAGACATGGACTTTAAAGAGAGGAAGACATCACCTAGACCTTGCTGGATGAGAGTGTAGGCACCCCATTTTGACCGGCCTTAAAACTTGGGCACTTTTTTTTGATTATCCTATGATGACAAAATAAGAAGGTGTTTCTCATAGAATCTTCAATAAGACAACTTATAATTTGAGCCTTGTTTTCAACCCTAAACAGCCACAAATTACCTTTCCAAGGGCATATTCTGACCTCACAATTGCGTCCAGAATGGTTTGTTTAGCTAGGATCAACCTTCGCTGCACTTCTAGGGCCCTTATTGAAAAATTCTCCCGAAATCTAGTTTACAGCATAATTATTTGAAACTTCTGGGCCAAATTGTAATTTTCAAAACTCGTGGAAGGTCTTGCTAACATGGTATGACTGGATTGGTCCTTGCTGATGATGTGGCGCTGACTTGTCTTTACCCAAAAAAAATGAATTTAAGGAATGCTGGTGAAGGGGTTTGAACCCCCAACCTAAGACTCCACACCCAACACCTAACCACTCTGCCAAAGCTTTGCCTTATGTTATATTTTTCCTCAAATAATATTTGACCATTTCCAAACCAGCTGGCAGAGAAGGTATATTTTTGCATTTTTTTCTTGTGTGTGGGACACTCCTCTACCCCATTGGCCGACCCATATATCACCAAATACATACCTAATCATCCTCTATTGTCAAAAAGAAGCTTTTTTTGCATCTATAAAGGAGTATCTCACGCAACCATCTTGAAAATTTGCCATCCTATTACATTATTGTCTCCTACCTTCTTTTTGACTTTTACTCTCCCTCATTGCCTATATAGAATGATCAGATTGTAAGAGAGAGAAATGACCACGAAATTGAAGAAAAAAAAGTGAGAAAAGGGTGAAAAGAGAAAGAAAAATTCAGTTTTTGAGCAAAAAACACTCCTATCTTCCATATACACTCCACACCTTCCATACAAACTAAAATTCCATCTTTTCTACACCCAAAACTCCTCCAAAAATTCTGAAATAGCTAAATTTCAGTAATGATTGATCAAAGGAAAGAGTGAGTGTTGTTGAAAGTGACAAAAAATAGGAAAGTTAGCCACTTTTTCACCATATATACCTAAAGTTCCATTCTAGTTTCGAATTGAGGATTGAGAACTCACTTTCTAAACTTGAGGGTGAGCAAAAAGAAGTTTGGAAATCAAGAAGTTCAATATTTCTTTGGAAGGTGAATTTCTAGTCTTTCATTTTCTTATATTTTCTATCTCATATTTATTTTCTTGCTTCTTATTTCATAGTGTTTTGTTATAATCTAAGTTGATTGTTTATTTCATATTTATTTTCTTACTTTATATTTCATAGTGTTTTGTTATAATCCAAGTGGTTTGTTGATCTCATATTTATTTTCTTGCTTCCTATTTCATAGTGTTTTGTTATAATTCTAGTGGTTTGTTTATCTCGTATTTATTTTCATGCTTTATATTCATAGTGTGTTATTGTAATTCAAGTGGTTTGTTTAGCTCATTATTATTATTATTATTATTATTAGTTGCTTGCTCTTGTTTTATATTAGTTGTGCTGTGTAAGAGGGGCTAATTTGAGCCCACTAAATTATTTAAGCCCAATAGCCCAAGATTAGTGGGCCCGAATTTATCGCAAGTTCAAGATTGGTGGGCCCGGATTTATCGCCGTCAAACGGGCTGAATGGCTTTAAGCCTTGAAAGGGTTCGGATCCACGAACCTAGAGACTTACTCGGGCCCGGACTCGAAAGGGTATTAAGCAAGCCTAGAGATCCGAGGCACTCGGACTCGAAAGGGTTCGGATCCACGAACCTAGAGGTCCGAAGCACTTGGCTTCGAACGGATTCAGACGCAATCTAGAAGTCGCTCCGTTAATGAGTCCCAGAACACTTGCGGGCTCGGAGCTTTCCGGGATCTACGCACCAGAACCATGGGCGTAATGGAGTTCGAACAAAGGACCGATCCCGAGGACGGTGAGTGGAGATAAATTCACTCTTCGGTTAAACTAGCCTATACCCGGGTCGAGGTGGCACGATCTAGGGGGTCCCTGAGACTCGGCAATATTTGCGGCAGGGCGTTCTCTTGAACTACCCCTGACCCTTATGCGGCAAGACGTCCTCTGGGACTACCCCTGACCCTTTGGGATGATTGGGGATCATTGGTTAGGTGTGGCTAAGAAGAAGGGTTCGCCGAGGGGTTGATCTCCTCTTCAGGGTTTTTTCTCATCCTCGGAGAGGTCACCTCCTCGGACAAAGTGGTTAGAGAGAATATTTCCCATGGGCTTTGCACATAGGCTCCATCCTACATCATGAGGTGCCTATAAATAGCACCCACCCATAGCTTTACAAGGGATGGATTTTGGAGAGATGACTCTTGGGAAAGAACTAATTTCCCATCTCCATTATCAACCTTGAGAGTGAAAGTGGGAGATCCATGGGAGAGCCTTGCCATTATTCTCTCTAGCCATTTTGCCTTCTTCTTCACCCAATCTCTTATCTCCATCATCTCCTTTACTATTGTGTTCTTGAGTTGAGACTATTGAAGAATCTAAGCCTCTCATAATATTCTAGAGAATTCGAAGTTGTTCTTCAAAGATCTTCGAATTTTCCAACTACTTTCTTAAACCCTTTCATACATGCTGTAAGCTAACCAGTAGTGGTTAGTTGAGCCACCTATATATTTCTTGTTTGTTCATTTTCTTGGTTTCGCAACAAGATAGGTTTTTCTCGGCCTAGTTGGCCGGTCGGATAGCTTCTTTCGGACAAGATGGCGTAATCTCCCAATATTGACCAATTTCCACCGATGGTTCTAAGGAACATGAAGCTTTTATTTTATTTATTTTTATTTTGAGTGTTTTGCGAGGTTTTTATTTAGATGTAATATTCTCCTCATCCCTCTCTAATTTGGTTTGTAATTATTCTTTCAAGTGTTGTAATAATTCCCCACCCCGCTTCTTTCTATCCTGTTCTTTTACTTGCTTTCTTTATCTGTGAATATGCATCATATTTTGCCTTATTATATCCATGCTTTGCATCCATGTTTCATGCATCTTGATTCGGCAAATTTTGCATTTGTGGATTTAATCAATTCCTATGTGATTATGTACGCTACCTCATGTTCTTGAGATGATTCACATGTCATATCTTAGAAGCCGAATCTTTAGTTACATCTCATGAGTGAATTGCATTAGGATTTTGTATATAAGATCATGCATGCTTTACTAACATTGTTTTGTAGCTTTCGCTGGACGTCAAACATGTAAGTTTTTATGCTTTAACATCCCGTTTGTGTGTGTTTTACTTACTATGTTTAGCATTCTACCATGAGACTATTTGCTTATGTGTGTAGACACCCCATTTTTGACCGTCCTCAAGACTTGGACGTCACCGTTTGAACACCCGGTGATTATCCATGTTTGTGTTCGTTTGGAGTTCCCAGAGGTCTCGGCTACGCGCCTTGCTTCAGGATCTCCGAACTCGACCGTTTAGTGTCTGGTTTTGCACCAAACACTTGTGTTTTGCCTTGGAGGGGTAGGGGATGCCTTGTGAGGTCTCCCCACACTCCACCGGCCGTGGCTTGAGGCCACCGGCTGTTGTTTGTGTCCATCGGCCATATATTTGGCCGACCGGCACTCTTGCTGGCTGACCGGCCATCAATTTTGTCAAAATGGCAATTTTGAGCACCCGACTACTGTTCATCTGCTTTTGCAGATATTTTAGGACAGCTGTGTGGCATTTGGTTCCCTTCCATACACGTGTATGGAGGGATGGCCTCCTTGTTAGCTTATTGAAAAAGCTTTGCAAGGTAGGTTGCCTATAAGAGAAGGGGTCTTCTCTTGGCATTAGGGTTAGAGAAATTTTTTGAGGAAAACACAGAGGAGAGCTCTGGTTCTAGGGTTAGAAAGTTGTAACTATTCTATCTCTCTTTTTCTCTCTTTTATGTTCTAGGTGCTTTTGTCCATACTATTGCACATAAACACCTAGTCTTTCACCTTTTCTTGGTTCTTGAGGGACCTGAGGCTTGTTCTTGCTGTTATTGGCTGGATTTGAGCTCAAGGAGGCAACAAAATCATCTTTTGTGAAGAGGTCTACAAGGGTAAGACACTAACCCCTTTTTACCCCATTTTTGCACACTACTTTTGCCTATCTTAGAACTGTTTTTGAGCTTAGTGTATAATACAAAAAAGTTCTCTTTTTAAGCCCTCTTAATAGTTTATTTAGAGTGTTTTGTGGTTTGGAGGTGTTAGACCCCTCCTAAGCCTTGAGAGGCCTCATTTTGTGCCATTTTTGGTGAGCTCCGAGACTTTGGTGCTTGGGCCTCCTCACACTGAAATCTTGAGGGATTTCAGTGGTAAGGATGGTGCCTTAAAGTCTCAAGAAGGAGAGGGCCACCCCCTCTCCTTGTTGTCCTTGAAAAGGGCACTTTTGGCCTCTTGAGGGAGATCATGTTTAAGTGTTTGTTGATCATGCCATAGCTGCTTTTTAGGCTTATTATGCCATGATATAACATTGTTGTGTGTTGGTTTTGGTGCATCATGTTAGTTTAACATACATGCCATGTAATGCCACTTCGATGCCTTAACATGTCTTAGGTTGTAAACCCTTATTCTAGCATGTTTTAGACTTGGTCTTGTGAAGCTTTTGTGCTTGTTTCACCATGTTTAAGGTCTGTCCATAGTTATTTGGGTCGATCTTGGCATGCTTTGTGTGGCCCCTTTGCATTTTGGTTTGTTGGCCTTAAGTGTATAAGTGTGTAGCTTGCATTACTTGCTTCGGTTTAAGTGGTTTGGCACCATTTGTAACATCATTTCAGCCCCTTTGATGTGCTTGTATGCTTGCCTTAGGCACCTCTTTAATGCTTTGAAGGCTTGTGTTGTATGCTCCATGTTTTGGCCATTGTGCATGCTTTTGAATTTGAGCCACTTAGATGCCATCTAAGGGTCCCTTTTGCATGGTCAAGGACTGCCTTGAACCTATTTTAAGCCTTCTTGACCTTACGGGGCTTGGTTGGCTTAGCCATGGTTTAAGCCTCTTTGACTTGCTTCAAGTACTTGGACTATTTGCATGCTAACGTTTGTCTTGTTTGAGTTGGTTTGGCACCTCTTATAGCATGATTTTCAGAGCTTATGTTGCATGCCTAGTGTCCATGTTATACTCCTTTCAAGTGTGCTTGAGAGTTACTTGCTTAATGCTTAGATTTGTGTCTTAACATGTGCATGTGTGTATTGTGTTTAGCCCTCATATTTGAGCATTTTGGCCACTGTTTTGGGCCTAATTAGAGCTGCCTAATTCATGTTTAAGTCCATCCCTTCATTGGTTGCATATGCTCCTTGTGTGTTGTAGCATATGGGTAAGTTGTTGCATGTTGGAATTTGCATGATTGAATGAAGTCACATGCTTGTTTGCATGCTTGAACATCCACATTACATCTTGCATGCTTGTTGGTTAACATTGATGTTTCATGTCTTGTATGCTTGTTAGCTTGTATGCTTATTTGCATGGCCATGGTTGCATACTAGTCAATGTGCCTAGGATTGCATTGCATCAATGTGCATGCTTGACCTCTTGAAGTGAGTGTGATAGAGGTTGGCCCTTTTATGTGATTATGTGCATTGCATTCATTTGAAATTGAAATGTGCACACTTGGTTTTTGGGCCATCATGCATCGAAATGCTTGATTGGTGGTCCGAAAACCAAGGACCATGTCCCTTTGAGTTCTACACATGATAAGGGGTATGGTTAGGGCATACATGGTTTGAATTGCATTGCCATGCAAGTTCTGTCCTCTGCTGCTGTAAGTTGCAGGTTCTGCAGGCATTTTTGGCCGACCGGCAACATATATGCCGACCGGCCATCCATTGGTGGCCGATGGATGCATCTTGTGCCGATGACCACACCCCACTGCCGGTGGTAATTCTACTCAGCCGGCAGTGTTCCCCAGTATCTAGGGAAGCAATCCTGAGACTTTGGCAATTTTCAGAGGGGCAGAGCAGGGAAAACAGAGGCAGTCTATGCATGGCAGTGCGCTTCCGAGCAGGACCCGAGCATGCATTGCACCAGACTCTCCTCCCGAGGCGGTTTACTGTTTTTCCTAGCTTAGTTAGTTTGTTAACTAATTAGGTAATCTGTAATATTTAATTAGCTCGTAGTTAGTTAATTTGTAATATTCTTTTGGTCCCTCCGAGCGAGGGCGAATCTGTAATAAGTGTGGGTGCGTGCGTGTGCATGTCTTCCAACCCCCACCTCTTTCTCCCTTTTATTTACCTGCTTACGATGGTAGATTAGGACATGTTTATTTTAGCATGCCTTATGCTATGCATGCGTACATCCATTCATCTGTCTTGCATGCACCGGGCTCGGCGCATCATGCTAACTGCATTGGTATTTCAAATCTAATTGAATACGTGCATCAATTGATTGCATTTCACATGTCATGTTTAGGTTAGCCGAGCCTACTCTAATTGCATCCTGTATGTGTTGCATTAGTCAAATTAACATGAACTAGGACCATGCATGTTTGCTAACTAGTTTATTGTTTTGGCACGGAGTACATGTAAGTATTTCCATGCTTTAGCATACCGCATGCGTGTGAATGCTATCATGACAGTATGCTTACCATGTGGCTAGATGCTTATGTGATAAACTGTTCGATTGCCTGTGGTGAAGGTTGGATTGTCTGAGTTGGAAAAACTCGTTGAAATCGTGTTTTAGCCTACTTGCGAGTAGCAAATTCCAAAGTGTTTTTCAAAA